>JAOTQR010099900.1:0-71132 GCA_025774065.1 Solanum ossicruentum | reverse complement strand
GTAGTAAATAGGAGAGAAAATCGTATTGAATTCTTTATTTTTACAAAAACTTTTAAAAAAATAGGAGTAAGCTTCTGACACGTTCACTAAAAAAAATCCCTTTGTATCCAATCATTTATTAAAAAAAATTGATAAGCTTAACACAAAAGCAGAAAAAGAAATAATCATAACCTGGTCCCGGACATCTACCATTATACGCACAATGATTGGTCACACTATTGCTATCCATAATAGAAAAGAGCATTTGCCTATTTATATAACAGATAGTATGGTAGGCCACAAATTGGGAAAATTTGCACCTACATTAAATTTTAGAGGACATGCAAAAAGCGATAATAGATCCCATCGTTAATATTAATAAAAAACTCTAGATGCTTATGATTCAGTAGTAGGAGGCAAACCTTATGCTAAAAAAGAAAAAGATAGAAGTATATGCTTTAGGTGAACATATATCTATGTCTGCTGACAAAGCACAAAGAGTAATTGATCAAATTCGTAGACATTCCTATGAGGAAACACTTATGATACTAGAACTCATGCCCTATCGAGCATGTTATGCCATTTTGAAATTGGTTTATTCTGTAGCAGCAAATGTTAGTTACAATCTGGGTTCCAGCGAAACCAATTTAGTCATTAGTAAAGCCGAAGTCAATGAAACCAACAAGTTGAAAGTGCCACATAGAAAACTGAGGTGGATATGAGAAAGTGTAACCTATATCTCTTCCATTCTAATCAAACCAAAGGTACTAATTTAAGTCCTCTATATGAAATCAACTCTTAAGTATTAGCTCTTTTTTAATTTGCATGCATTCATATTTATATTGACAATTTTATGGTGATTTTGACATTCACGTTGATGTTTTTGAAGTAATGTTTAAATGTATTTATTGCATTCATATGTTGGGCTGAAATCCTCATGATTACTTCTCTTATGTATGCTTCTTTGACATTCAGAGATGAATGTTCCCAGGGGAAGATAATGAAGAACCCAAAGAATTCCCCAAAAATGTGCTCCGGAAATACCCATAATTGTAATTTCCATAAATCTCAATATCCATGCGTGATATCAAAAATCCGACTCCATATTTGTGATCAGGGGTTAAAATTTAGTGGGAAATAGGTATAACCATGATTTTAGAGGACCCGTAGCTAAATTTATTTTTCAATAATTATGAATTCCAGTAGCAATCCACTCCTTGGCTGCAACGCATCAGGGGCGCAGATAAGTGTTGGAGTGTCCTTCACGATGGGTCCACGTCGAGCCAGTGACTTGGACCAGTGCAACGTTTTCTTCATTTCAGCCCAATGGCCTTGGGGTCATAGCCTAGTGTCCACATATGCATGAAAACACCTATGCGTAGCCATTTTTCAACTCTATATCACTCAAGACCTCTCAAAATCCTCTGTAACACTTAACAAAATATATCCACGAGATTAATTTGGAAAAATAATTGGTTTTAGCCAAGTTCAAGTGTATCAAGCTTAATTCCAGATCTCCAAAACTCTATATCAAGCTTCAAGATTCTCTTCAAATCTACATCAAGAAAATCCTAAAATTTGAGGTATGTGGGTTTCATCTGTTGGTTCCTTTCACCCATGGAGCCAAATTTTTCCTTTTTATGAAAATCACATGTTTTCAAGTTGTATCATCTATGTATATCTTTTATTATGGATTTTGATTACAAATTATGTGAGGGTTTTAAGAGATATTGACTGATTATGCATGTTTAACTATATCAAGCTTCTACTATGAACTGGTTTTGTCTAGTGAGACTATACATGTTTTGATCTATGAAAATATGATCTATTAGGAAATTTGATGATGGGTTTGAAGGTATCTTATATGAGTCTTTTACTTTACGTTGGGGGTTGATTTCCATTGAATTGTGTCCTAGTATTTCACTTTTGAATTGGATGATATTGAATTAACATTGCCTACCCACCAAGTATTTGATAAAATGTCTTGACAAGGATTTTTGAGTTATTGATGTTCTTTTACATGGTTTATAAGTCAAGGGATTTTATGATGATTAAAAAATTGTATGTATGTACTGAATTCATGAAAAGTATGTATAATGTTGCAAGTTGGCCACACCTTATTAGGGGTGACATTCCCAATCATCTTGTTGAGGGGGTGACATGCCTTGACCACCCCGTCAGAGGGTGACATGCCTGTACTACCATGTCAAGGGTTATGTACCTTGACCACTTCATTGGGGGGTGACATGTCGATACTACCATATCGAGGGGTATGTACCTTGACCACCTCGTTGGGGGCTGACATGCCCGCACTACCTTGTTGAGGGGTAGTCACCTTGACTACCTCATCAGAGGTGACATGCCCGTACTTCCACGTTGAGGCATAGATACCTCAATCACCTTCCAAGGGAGTGACATGCCTTCGATTCCAAGTAATAGTTTCTTTGTTTATGATTATGGTCTGCTACAACACATTTATTATGTTCTATATCTGTTACATGATTTACAAGCAGGTCTTACTTGAAGCATTGATAATACATGCCACATTGTACTTATCCATTCCCTATGATTATGCATTTTTACTATATTGGCATAGGTCTTGTTGCATTTCATCCTACATACTTAGTACATTTAATTATACTAACGCATACTCCTCTTGATCATCCTCCACGTGGTTAGCTTTGGCATTTAAGAATATAAGCCTTTGTGAGTCCTCAAGTCCGGGGACACTAGCTATGCTACTCTTTCTTTTGTTATCTCTTTATGTTGAATATTTGGTATTATAAGGGTGAGAACGCAAAGAGTCTTGGCACCCGCCCAATCAATTCTAAAGGTATTATTGGAATGATTGATGTAATTATGCTATGAGCTTGACTCGTTAATGTTTGTGATTATCCAAAACATCATTAGTCCCTCTTTCCTATATTTATATCTCTTCTTGTTATTATATAGCTTCCACAACCAAGGATATGTGATTGATATTCTAAGAGAATTGTTTGGGGTTCCTTCGGGCTTCCCCATTGGTCATGTCATGTCTAGGCCCTAGGTTTAGGTCATGACAAGCTTTACAATGACATCGTAAGCCTAAAAAGGAGTTATAGCTTGGGCTACATCAGCACTTGTTATAGGATTTATAGCTTGGGCTACATCAGCACTTGTCATATATTTACCAAAATGGCTTAGATCCCTAAGGCACTTGTTATATACTCATCAAAATGGATTAGATCTCATAAAGGACTTGTCACATATTCATCATAATGGGTTAGATTCTTTAAGATACTTGTAAAGTACTCTCCAAAATGGTTTGTATCCAATAAGGTAAGGCTAGTCTACCTTGGAAAGTAGACTATTTCTTTTTTGATGTGGAGGCAATATAGCAATTCTGTGTAGTAGCTCACATGATCTTAATTGCCAATGAAAGTCTCTCCCTACATATATGTGCTTACCATCCAAGCATGTTATAATCAAGGCATTGATCATTCATTTAATATTGAGCTTATTATCTTTGTATATGATTATTCATCTTGTATATTATGGATTATGATCTCTGGATGCATTAAATCCTGCATAATTAGTACATTAAGAGTACTACTACATGCTTTTACCTATATGATCTAGCCATTAAGGATCGGAGCTCCGGCATATTGACCTTTTTGTATGTAGTATGTTTCTTGAAGACTTTTCTTTTGGTGACTCTATTTCAAGGGCAATATACACTTTGTGTCTACCTATTTTAAGATAGTTATAGTTTTGATACTTACCCTTCGAGGGTGATCTCGAGACATGTCTTGACCCCTGATCCATCTATGAATAGAGGTATTGTTGGATGACATGCTATATATGAGATATATGATGCCTATGTATCTATGGAGACTTTCTCTCAGTCCTTGTCTCATGTTTTGTTGTTGTTTGTGGTGTATGGGGAATATTCTGAAATTCCTATGTCCCCACTTCCTATAAAGTGTGTCGCATACTCCCTTTTCCTTACATTTACTTGATGTGATTGAATTATGGCAATTCTTTATCCCTTGTCCCCATATAGTGTGTCCTAAGACCCTAATCCCTATAGTACTTCTTGTTGATGGTTGAACTATGCTTATTAACCAAAGACGTGCTTTTATATGTTATGAGGCTTGTTTGGGGGTGCCATCGGCTTCCCTATTCGCCATGTCACATCTAGGCCCTAGGCTTGAGTCATGCCAAGCCTATCAAAGCACTAGATTTATAAATGGTCCTTAGAAATCCAACATACTACAACAAATAAAGTCTTGTTCATCATTGTGAAGCATTCTATAACTATGAATAGGAGGATATGATGCGTTTAGGAAATGACTCACTTCTTTAGTGTAACGACGCCAAAAATTGTCCACAAAATGTACCACATAACTTCCCATAATGGTAATTTCCATATATCTCAAAATCTGTGTGCAATATCAAAAATTTGACTTTATATTTTTGTTAAGGGGGTCAAATTGAGTGGGAAATGGGTCTAACACCGATATTACAACAAGTGTATCAAAGTTCAAATTTTCCAAAATGCATTTTCCAGTGAGATTTTCGCGCCTGGTGCGACGCGCCAAGGGCGCACATTAGTGTTATTTTTGGTCCAGTTTTCACTTCAGTCCAGGATTTTTAAGTCATGGGCCTAAGTGCTCCCAAATGTGAGAATACCTATACTTAGCAATTTTTCACCCTCATATCATTCTAAACATTCCCCAATACTCATTATAACACTTAGCCAAATATTTTACTCCTAAACTTAAGTCTCAAAATCATTTTCGGATTCTTAAGATTGCATTCAAGCTTCAAGTCTCCATCTCCAATATTCATCAAGTTCATCTACAAATCTAATGTATGTGGGTTTCTCTCATGGGTTCCTTTCACTCATGATATGCAAGCTTCCTTTTACTCTAATTTGAATGATTTAAGGTTGATTTACAAATGGGTCTTAATTATTATAAAAATCACTACTCACTATGTTGGGGTTTATGAAATTGTGACAATTTTATTATGTTTTGTACTATAAATCTAAGATACATTGTGAGATTTGATGAAAGACTTTGATGTATATTGGTTTAGGATGTTAAAAGGTATCTATTGATGGTTTTACAATGACTTTTCTAGCAAGATTTCACTCTTAAATTGCATGATTTTACATTAGCACTACACAATCTCTAAGTGCTTGATAAAATGTTCGGTTATGATTTCTTGAGGAACTGAAAGTCCAATACATGTCTTATGAGTTGAACTACTATATGATGATGATATAATGATGATTGAAAGAAAGAATATATATATATATATGATATTCTCTATATGATGTTCGAATGTCACCATGCCCTACTCAGGGTGTTGTACGCTGGGTAACCTTGTCAAGGGGTTCGTACCTTAAGAACCTATCGGGGAGTTTTTTACTTCGGCACCATGGGTGGTAGGGTGCGGCTATCCATCAACGTTGTTTGGGGTTTGTACACATCAACCTATCGGGGGTTTGTACTCCGGCACAACGGGTGGTAGGGTGCGACAATCCACTAACCTATCAGGGGTTCGTACTCTAGCACCACAAGTGGTAGGGTGAAAAAATCCACCAACCTATTGATAGGGTTTTTACCTCAATCACAAAGGGTGGTAGGGAGTTACGATCCACCGAAAGTTTAATGGCCTCTTCCTACACATATTTCATGTTCTATGTAAGCATGTTTTACTTAAGTATTTATCATACATGCCGTACTATCACTATGCTTGCTATTGTTTATCTCTATGCATTTAGACTATGATGCCTACCTCTTGTTGCATTGCATCCTACATTCTTAGTACATTTAAATATACTAACGCATACTCTATGCATAGATGATGTCAACTATAGGAACTAGAGCACCGCTTGATCATTATCGTCCTCAATGTGGATAGTTTGATTGTCCTACAAGCTTGTTGGTGAGTCCTCCATTTCATGGACGTTGTCAATGAACTCTTGCTATGTGTTAAGACTATCTTCTTTTGGCTATGTATTGACTATGAGGGTGAACCCGGTTGCTTATCTTGGCCCCTGCTTTAATCTTTGTAGTAGAGGTGTTTTTAAACATGATATTTATGTATATTATGAATCTTGACTCTCTTGTTTCTTGATGTTATTATATGAAACTTTATCCTTATCCCCAATTCCCTTGTTCATGTTTATTTGTCATTGTCATTTTAATTGCTTCCACGACCAAGGATGTACAATGATATGCTATGAGGCTTATTTAGGGTTTCTCTGGGTTCCTCATTCGCTAGTCACGTCTAGTCCCTAGGCTTGGGTTGTGACAAAGATGCTATCTGGGCACTAGGTTATTAGATCCTCGAAGTCCAACACACCGCGTTGATTAGAGTCCTATTCAGGGTTGTGTAGCGCACCACAACTATGAGTTGGAGGTTATGAAACATTGTAGGAATTGTTTCTCTTCTTCATGTTCTAAGTCATGCTATAGAGTTGAAGTAAGCTTTTCTCCCCTAACGCTTGTTCTTTTCAATGCTAGATCATGCCTAACACGGGAGGGAGACGAGCCCGCACACCCGACGAGCAACTAGCCAATGGAGAGCTTAGGGATGCTCTCACCTTTCTTGCACAAATGATGGCTAATCAAGCCAATCAAGGGGTCCAAGCCCCTCATTCTCCTATATTGGCCTCTCAGATGAGAGACTTCATAAGAATGAATGCCCTAATCGTTTCATAGGTCAAAGGTAAGTGAGGACCCTCAAGAATTCATTGATGAGGTTTACAAGATTTTGTCTACTATTAGTGTGAGGCTAGAGGATAAGGCATATTGGAGGCTTACCCAACTCAAAGTGGTAGCACAAATATGCTACAACCAATGGAAGGAGGAAAAGGGAGTCAACTATTTGGTGTTTTGGGAGGAGTTCAAGGTGGCCTTCCTTAATTGGTTCTTCCCCTTTGAACTTAGGGAAGCTAATTTGGTTGAATTATGAATTTGAGACAAGGGTCCATGAGTGTGATGGAGTATGCACTTAAGTTCAACCAACTTTCGAAATGTGCTCCACATTTGATGGAGTATGCCCTTAAGTTCAACCAACTTTCGAAATGTGCTCCACATTTGGTGGCCAACTCAAGATCTAGGATGAACAAATTTATGGTGGGTGTGTCCGACTTGTTTAGTGAGGAGTATCAGTCCACCATGTTGATTAGTGACATGGACTTGTCACATTTGATGCCCTATGCCGAGGAAACGGAAGGGAAGAAATTGTGGAAGATGAGTGGTCATGAGGCTATGAGGGACCGTTTCGAGGGTAAATTCCAAAAGGGTGGCCGGATCCACCATGGCCAAGGGTCCTCTCATGCTTCTAATAGGAGATTTCTCGATGACTTCCCATGGACCCAAGGTGTTGGTGTTATGGTTCCTAATAAGGTGTTTCCTAGGTGTGGGAAGGGTTATAAGGGCCCATGCTTGAGGGATACTAATGCATGATTTGGTTATAGGGAAGTGGGTCACAAAAAGGTGGATTGCCCTTGATATTGCAACAAGGGAAAAGAAGTTCATCCAAGAGGCTCTAATGCAGTTCCTTTGGGGAGAGGTGGTTGACTATATGGTTCCCTAAGGAACAATCAGTTTTATGCATTGCTTGAGAGGTAAGAAGTGGATGAGGTCCCCAATATCATTACCGATATGTTGAAAATCTTTGATTTTGATGTGTATACATTAATTGATCTTGATTCCACTCTTTCTTTTGTTAACCTCTTTGTCACCAAAAAGTTCCATGTGGACCTTAAGTTGTTGCATGAGTCATATGAGGTGTCTACTCTTATTGGTGCATCTATTGTTGCTACAAACTCTTATAGAAGTTTCCCTATTTGCATCTTCCATAAAATATTGCCTTGTGACCTTGTCAAGTTAGACATGATTGATTTTGATATTATTCTTAGGATGGATTGGTTGCATACATGCTATGCTTCTATTAATTATAGAATCCATAGGGTCGAATTCCAATTTCCAAATGAACCTGTCCTTGAGTGGGAGAGTCAAGATGTGGAGGTCAAGGGTAGTTGCATCTCTTGCATTAAAGCTCATTAGTTGATCTCTGAGCGGTGTCTTTACCATCTTGTGAGAGTTAGGGATATGGAGTTCTAAAGTCCATCCCATAGAGTCTTTTCCAGTTGTAAATGAGTTTTTTTATGTCTTCCCAAATGACCTTCCCAGTGTTCCTCCTGAAAGGGAGATAGACATTAGCATAGACCTCCTCCCCCATACTCAAACAATTTCTATTCCCTTTTACCGTATTGCCCCGGCGGAGTTGAAGGAGAAATTGAGGAACTTATTGGAGAAGGGATTTATTAGGCCGAGCCAGTCACCTTAGGGTGTACAGATGTTGTTTGTGAAAAAGAAGGATGGGTCCCTTAGAATGTGTATTGACTACCCGCAACTCAATAGGGTCACCCTCAAGAATAGGTATCCTCTTCCGAGGATTGATGATTTATTTGACCAATTGAAAGGGGCTAGCCATTTTTCTATGATTGATCTTCAGTCGGGGTATCATCAAGTGAAGGTGTGGGAGTGCGATATTCCAAAGATGGCCTTCCGGACTTGAAACGGGCATCATGAGTTTGTTGTGATGTCTTTTGGATTGACCAATGCATCGGCCCTCTTCATACACCTTATGAATATGGTCTTCAAACCACAGATGGATGGAGGAGAAATTGTATGCTAAATATGAAAAGTGTGAATTTTAGTTGAGGGAGGTTGCCTTCCTTGGACATATGGTGTCCATGGATGCTATTAAGGTGGATCCTAAGATAACCGACGTGATAAGGAATTGGCCTAGACCATTGACCCCATCGGACTTTAGGAGCTTCTTGGGCTTATTGTGCAGAGGTTTGTGAATGGGTTCTCTTCTATTTCTTCCCCAATGACAAAATTGACTAAGATGAAGGCTAAGTTTGTGTGGACCGATGAATGTGAGAGTAACTTCTGAATATTGAAAGGTAATCTTGTGTCCACTCTTATATAGTCACTACCCTATGCATGATCTTGAATTGGCTACTATAGCATTTGCTTGGAAAATTTGGCAACATTATTTGTATGGGGTGCATGTTGATGTGTTCACCGTTCATAAGAGCCTCCAATATGTCTTCACTCAAAAAGATCTCAACTTGAGGCAAAGAAGGTGGCTAGAACTTCTTATAAATTATGATATGATTGTGCATTATCATCTGGGTAAGGCAAATATGGTGGCAGAATACCTTGAGTAGGGTGTCCATGGGTAGCCTAGCTCATGTTGGTGGTGATAAGAAAGAGATGGCTAGGGAAGTGCATCGATTGGCTAGATTAGGGGTTAGATTGGAGGAGGTTGGTGGTGGTGATATTGTTGTTATGAATGGTTCTGGGACTTCTTTGGTAGATGAGGTGATGGCAAAACAAGACCTTCATCCCTCCTTGTTAGAGTTGTAGGCCTTGGTGAAAGAGGGCAAGGAGGAGGTTTTCTCCCAAGGGGGAGATGGTGCCCTTAGTTACCAAGGTAGATTATGTGTACTGGGTGTTGATGGCTTGATAGAAGAGATCCTTGATCAGGCCCATAACTTTTCTTATTCTATCCACCCCAGTTCAACCATAATGTATAGGGACTTGAGATAGTTATATTGGTAGGGAGGCATGAAAAAGGACATTGCCAAATTCATTTTCGGTTGTCATAGTTGTCAATAAGTCAAGGTCAAGCATCAAAGGTTGGGTGGACTAACCCAAGACATAGAGATTCCTACCTGGAAGTGGGAGGTGATTAATATGGATATTTTGGTTAGGTTGCCCAAGACTAGAAAAGGTTTTGATTCCATTTGGGTTATGGTTGATAGATGACAAAATCGGCTCACATCATACCAGATAAGACAACATACGGGGCTGAAGATTATACAAGGTTATACATCTATGACTTGGTAAGGTTGCATGGGGTTTCTTTGTCCATCATATCGAATTGTGCTGCACAATTTACATCACATTTTTGGAGGTCCTTCCAAAGGGGTCTTGGTACTAGAGTTAAGGTTTCTATGACCTTCCACCCTTAAATGGATGGCCAAGCCAAAATGACCATCCAAACCCTTGAGGATATGCTAAGAGCATGTGTGTTGGAGCTTAAAGGTAGTTGGGACCATCATCTTCTGTTGATTAAGTTTGCCTACAACAATAACTATCATTCTAGAATTTGTATGGCTCCTTTTGAGGTTCACTATGGTAGACAATGTAGATCACCAGTGGGGTGGTTTGAGGTTGGTTAGGTGGCCTTGTTTGGACCAGATCTGGTTATGGAGGTTCTTGGGAAGGTTAGGATGATTAGGGAAAGGTTGAAGGTGGCCCAAAGTCGTCTAAAGGCTTATGCTGTCACATCCCAAAGTCCCATTAGGGTGGACTCGCACCCGTTGCCGATAAGGCCCGGGAGAACCAACATGTACCTATGCGCTTTATGTACATATTATAAGGGGTTTGTATGTTTGACATGGCTTTAAGAATATAAACAATGATGACAAGCCAAAAGGAAATGCATATGACTAGGCCGTTGGGGCCCCAGTGTCTGTAGTACGAGACATGACTTTACTTTTCTTTACATGGTCTACAAAGCCTCTAAATAAAGAAAACATTTGATAAGGGTCGGGACAGGCCCCGCCTCTACAAACTGTACGACTAAAACATGTAAGCTCTAGACATATACAAGCCCCGAAGCAACCTGGAGCTTAGTAACAGTAGCTGAATATCCTGTACTCCTACTGGGGAGATCTACTAGCACCTGTACCTGCAACATGAAATGCAGGTCCCCCATAAGGGATGTCAGTACGAGATAATGTACTAAGTATGTAAGGTAGGATGTACTGTATATCAAGTAACAACTCAAATGAAACTGTACACTGGTGTAGCATAAGAGACTATCTTTAATTGTACTGTGGGATCATGTACTTTATGTTCTTTAAATTAATTTACCTTTACTGTAAAATCTGTACTGTAAAATCTGTGCACAACTATAATATAAATGACCAACTGATAAGTGTTGAAATTTTATCGGGTTCGTCCCTGGCTAGGTTATACTCAACCCCTCAGGCTACCCCCCTTGATAGGATCGTCCCTGGCTAGGTGTTATCTCCACCCCTCGGGCTACCACCTATCAGAACTGTATACATTATCTTTCAGTTACCTTTGAGATGATTCTTTTGATAGTCATAATATTGGAGCTGTAGGACTGTGTATGTAGCATGTTACATGTGGATAATCACACAAGACAATATGACAAAGAAAAGAGTACATTACACAAATGAAGAAATCCGTATGAAATGGAACAACTCATGAACTTTATAGTGAAACAGGAACTTATGTAACTTGATACCCAAACATGTATGCAAATTTTAAGGTGACTATATATGGAATCATATGAACATGTAAAAGAGTGGAGACATGATTAATAGTTGCGTCGGAGGTGGCAAATGCCTTTATGGACCAAGGAGACATCTATGCTTCATGCCAAGTGATACGAAATCAAGTAACCTTACATACCTCGTCGTCGGACCTCTTTAGTATCTCAAAACAACCTTCCCTTCCTTCAAATACATATCTATAACATAATAAGGGATAAAACTAGCATTAGCCGCCAATAGACACACCTTCGAAGCACAATTACATAACAAAATAACACACGTGCAGCAAGTGGGCGTTTATAAATCCAAGTGTATTCCTTTAACCTTTGCGCCTCTAATCATAATTTCCAATATACATTCACACATACACATCATGAACATCCTGTATTAATGCCATAAAAGCCTTACAAAAGCCCATAAAGAACAACACATCACAATTCCATACAATCTAAAAACGGACAACATAACGTTACCTTCCTTCGCTACATTTCGACGTCGACAATCCCAAACCTATTCAAACTTTAACCAAACTGTTCCAGAAACATTACACATACAAACATCCTTTAACCAGTCCCCAAACAGTAGAGAATTAGCCATTAAGGATGTGAGACAATAGCATTCTATCCAACAATCCACAAGTCCATACTAAGCATACAATTGCGATATCATATACTCACTCACTGTTATGGGCTGTAAAAGTGGTTAATAAGCCTTTTTACATTGCTGAAACCCCAACCTTTTGTAATACATAATTACTACTTCATAATGAAGCCATCCAACAAGAGAAAAACCTCTTAATTAACAAGAAAAGTACATAAGAATCCTTAGTATACAATCTGTCTAGAAATTCCAGCATAGGTGAGATTAACTTGTCTCTTTGGTTTTGATAAACAATCTATACTAGGTGCATAAATAGATTTACTTAACTTCAAAGTCAAGGTTTATAGATTCTTTAGGGACCCTTGTGAGGTTGTAAAGCTTGTTTTTAACCTCCTTAAACGAGAGCAAACAAACACCAAGAAAGCAGATTTTTGTCTTGTCTATGTTGAAGTGAATTTGTGAGCTGTTCTTATCCCTATTTAAAGGCGTAGCTTGGCCGACTTATTCTTGAATTTTTTACCATATTAGTAACCTTCTTATGCTACAGATTGTCCCTTGAACTTGGGCCTAAATGGGTCACCAAGTTGATGGACTTGGGCTGCCTATTTTCAGCTTTCTTCTTCAGTTGGGTTGGCCCAATTTTGTTAAGTGTTTTGTGATGTCTTTGGGCCCTTTTTATTATACTTATTGGGCTGAAAATGTATCCCATTTATGATGACAAGACATGGGCCAAAGTTATCCCCTTGATACGGACTTTATTCATAATCGAACGTGGACAAATTCGACGTCGCGCCTCATTTTCGTTTAACTAACAAATTTAAGCTAAGAAAGTAGGTGACTCACCTGCTAGCTTCTAACTCCTACAAGCACCTCAATTCTCTTATTTCATTTTAAGGTCGTAATCTCCTCAATTCGACACAAAATACATATACACTCGACCCTTCTAAGCGTTCGACGCACATATAGCCCATTAACACGAGATTCAAGCACTTTTAAAATTTAGTATTAATTTGACCAACCATGTCATGTTTCATTTGCATTGTGCCAATATTGTAAGGTGTGGGGTGCTACATCCTCCCCCCAAGAACATTCGTCCTCAAATGTTAGCACACTTAGGTAGCTTAGGCAAGTTTAAACCTTTACTTACACAAACTTTGACAACACATTAAGTATTCAATTACACGTACCTACTAGTGTCCAAATTCTGTATGTTGGACTTCCTCTTTAGCTTCACATAAGTGAGGATATTTTCATTTCATTGCATCCTCAGCCTCCCACGTTACTTCATCTGCTTGCTGGTTCCTCTAAAGTACTTTAACTAAAGTTATTTCTTTAGTCCTTAGCTTCTTAACTTGACGATCTAGAATAGCAACAGGTACCTCTTCATAGGTGAGATCTTCTGTAATTTGTACATCCTCAATAAGAGTGATACAGGATGGGTCACCTATGCATTTTCGAAGCATTGAGACATGAAAAACTGGATGAACCATTGAAAGATCTTGGGTTAGCTCTATAAATACGCAACCTGTCCGAACCTTTTAATAATCTGGTATGGCCCTATGTAACGTGGGCTCAGTTTTCCCTTCTTACAAAATCTCATAACCCCTTTCATTGGAGACACCTTTAAAAATACCCAATCACCTATTGAAAAGTCCAATTCTCTTCTCCTAGCATCCGCATGTGATTTGTGATGACTTTGGGCTATTTCTAGTCGCTATTGTATTACCTTAACTTTTTCCATGGCTTGTTATACTAGATCTAGCCCAAGTAAGGTGGTTTCACCCACTTCAAATCATCCAATTGGAGATCTATATTTCCTTCCATACAATGCCTCATAAAGTGCCATCTTGATACTCGCATGGTAGCTATTGTTATAGGCAAACTCAATAAGTGGCAAATGATCCACCTAACTACATTTAAAGTCTAATGCACAAGCTCGCAACATATCTTCATGTGTCTGAATGGTGCGTTTTGCTTGACCATCTATTTGAGGGTGAAAAGCTGTACTTAGATTCACTTGTGTCCCTAAACTCCTTTGGAAGGACTTCCAAAACTTTGCAGTGAATTGAGCGCCTCGATCAAATATAATGGAGATTGGGACTCCATGTAGCCTGACTATCTCCTTTAGGTATAGCTTGGCACATTCTTCAGCTGTATAATCACTCCTGATTGGCAAGAAGTGTGTTAACTTTGTGAGTCTGTCTACTATTGCCCATATGGAGTCAAACTTCTGAGATGAGCGAGGCAAACCTGTAACAAAATCCATATTAATCATATCCCACTTCCATGTTGGAAGTTCTATACATTGCATATACCCTCCTAGCTTTTGGTGTTCTACTTTCACCTGTTGGCAGTTTGGACATTGAGATACAAATTTTGCAAGGTCCTTTTTCATGCCTCCCCACCAAAACATTCCCTTCAGGTCATGGTGCATCTTAGTCGATCCTAGATGGATGGAATATTGGGAATAATGGGTTCTTCCATTATCCTCTTTCTTAAGCTATTAGTATCAGTAACACATAATCCATTCTGGCAGTATAGTACTCCATTTTGTGCAAGGTCAAAGCCTTTTATTGTACCCTGACTTACCTTTTCCTTAAGCTGTCGTAGAACAAGATCCTCAAACTGTTTTTCTTTCACCTCTATTACCAATGAAGACTCTGCAGCATTATGCACAATAACCCCTTCTTTTGGAGTTTCAAGGAGACGAACTCCCAGATTAGCTAACTAACATAGATCCTTAGTCATTTCTTGACTTATCACAGCTGGATCAGCAATATTCATGATTGCCTTACGGCTCAGGGCATCAGCTACCATATTTGCTTTTCCCGGATGGTATAGTATATCAACGTAGTAATCCTTTATTAGCTCTATCCATCTCCGCTGTCTTAAGTTCAGGTCTATCTTATTAAAGATGTATCATAGGCTCTTATGGTTAGTATATATATCAACGTGGAACCCATACAAATAGTGGCACCATATTTTCAAGGCAAATACAACTACTGCTAGTTGAAGACCATGTGTTGGATAGTTTTTCTCATGTGGTCGTAGCTGTCTGGATGCATAAGCAATTACCTTACCATGCTGTGTCAATACACACCCTAAGGAAACTCCTGAAGCATGGCAATACACTTCATACCCCTCAGTGCCTTCTGGAAATACCAGCACAGGTGCAGAAGTTAGCTTATTTTTTAGCTCCTGGAAGCTCCTTTCACATTCATCATTCCATTGGAACTTAGTTGCCTTATGTGTCAGCTTTGTTAGAGGTGCAGAAATAGAATAAAACACTTCAACAAACCTCCTATAATAACCTGCCAAGCCTAAGAAGCTCTGAACTTCCGTGGGTGTTGTTGGTCTTGGCCAATCTTTTATAGCTTCTATCTTTTGTGAATCAAGTCTTATTCCCTCATCAGAAACAATATGACCCAAGAATGCTACTGATTATAGACAAAATTCATATTTAGAAAACATGGCATACATTTGTCGATCACGAAGAACCTGTAACACCTGTTGCAAATGATCTTTGTGGTCCTCTTCAGATCTTGAATATACCAAAATGTCATCTATAAATACTATTACAAACACATCCAAGAATGGCTTGAATACCTTGTTCATCGGATCTATAAAAATTGTTGGAGCATTCGTTATCCAAAATGACATAACAAGAAATTCAAAGTGACCATAGCGTGTTCTGAAAGCTGTTTCGGGTATATCCGGCTCCTTCACCCTTACTTGGTGATAAATTGATCTCAAATTAATCTTTGAAAAGCATTTGGCACCCTGTAACTGATCAAATAAATCATCAATCCTGGGGAAGGGATATTTATTCTTAATTGTCACCTTATTCAATTGTCGATAGCTATACACATTCTCAATGTGCCATCCTTTTTGCGTACAAATAACATTGGTGCACCCCAAGGGGACACACTAGGTTTTATAAAACCTTTCTCTAATAGGTCTTTTAACTGCTTTTTTGATTCACGTAATTCTGTCGGGACCATTCTATACGGAGGGATAGAAATAGGTTGAGTGCCTAGAAGTAAGTCAATACCAAAATCTATTTCTCTTTCAGGAGGTAAACTTGGAAGTTCTTCAGGAAACACATCGACAAATTCATTCACTACTGGAACTGACTGAAGAGTTGGCGATTCTGCCTCCATATTCCTTACTCTAACTAAATGACATATATACCCCTCAGATATCATTTTTCTAGCCTTAAAGTAATAGCTGAACTTCCCCTTTGGTGCCCCAACATTGCCTTACCATTCAATAACTGCCTCATTTGGAAACTGGAAGTACACTCTCACAGTTCGGCAATCCACAGTGGCATAACAAGAAGCCAACCAATCCATACCCATTATAACATCAAATTCCACCATTTCTAGCTCAATAAGTCAGCCAATGTGTCACAGTCACAAATAGTTACTACACAGTCATAATAAACCCTTCTAGCCATAATAGATTCACCAGTTGGTGTAGACACTTCAAATGGTTTGTTCAATAATTTGGCAGTTCTCTCAAGCTTCCCAGCAACTAGTGAGTGATGCATGATAGTGTAGAACCTGGGTCAATTAATGCATATACATTATGTGAAAAGATGGACAATGTACCTGTGACCACATCACGTGAAGCTTCCAATTCTGCCGACTCCCCAGTGCATAAGTGCGATTTTGGACCCCGCTAGAGCTAGCTTCCCCTCTAACACCTCTACCACGACCCATAGGTGCTTGCTGACCCCTACCTACTAGAGGAACTGATGATGATGATGCAACAACTGACCCAGTAGATTGAGCCATACCATCGATATGCCTCCTCAGGAAATCTCTTATTATGTGCCCTGGCGCACCACACCAATAACAAACATTTGTCCCAACATGACATATACCTAGATGACTACTGCCATACTGTTTATAAGGCTGCCTAGGAGTCATTGGTTGGCCTGCCGAATAACCCGTTGTCCAGGAACCTTACCCTTTACCCCGTTGACCAGACTGATTACTTCTAGACCCTTGGAGTTGTGGTAGCGCGCTGGCTGTAGAATAGGAGGATGATGGCCTAGGCGGTCTAGGAGAAAACCAAGGCCTAAGATCACATTGGGATGGTGTAAAATGCCCTGTGGATCTGGCTCTTTAAGCTACCCTTTTTCCAACTCTTGTGTTCTCCTCCTCTGTCTCTGATACTCCAATTTCTACACAAAAGCCTACATTCTTGCTATGTCCATATCTTTATTCAAGGAAGCAACGGTACAATCTCTGACCATATACGTATCCAACCTATCTACATAGCGATGAACTCTATCTGCCATTGTGGCAACTACATTAGGAGCATACCTGGACAGCGAATTAAATTGGAGGCTATACTCCCTCACACTCAGATTCCCCTGGTGGAGGTTCAGGAATTGATCTGCACGGGCCTCTTGGATCTCCAATGGCAAGTAATGATCAAGAAATGCCTTTTTGAATTCTTCCCAGGCGGTTGGAGGTGAATCTATACCCTTAGATTGTTTCCAAGATTCATACCATAATATAGCCACACCCTTCAACCTATATGCCGCTATCTCGACAGCTTCTGTATCACTCACATGCATAACATCTAAGGTATGCTGAATCTGATCAATAAAGTCTTGGGGGTCTTAATTAGGATCTGACCCAGTGAAGGATGGAGGGTCCAAGTTATGAAAATCACGTATCCTTGTGCCCGCGACCCTATTTGTACCACCTGTACTCGTAACTGGACCTTCCTGCCTTTGGCCTTGACTAGCAACTATACAGGTCAGTAGTTGGACTACATTTCTCAAATCCTGTACCGTAGTATCAATAGGTGGTTTTGGAGGAATTCCACCACTCTCTTGTTCATCAGGAACTGGAGGAGTTGGGGATTTCTGTGATAAAGACTCCACTCAAACCTTATTTCATTGTCTCCCCTGGCTGGGTATACCAACCACCACTTTTATTTCCTTCCCTTTACCTTTATTCTGCTTTGTTTCTGGCATATTTGTTGTGCAAAAGAATTTAGGAATTAGATATAATGCACCTAGTACACTTGACTTTATGGCATGATCTAAAGAATGGAAAGAAAGTAACAACTCCTAAATGCCACATGGCCTCCTGCTTATAAATGTGGTGCACAACACATCGATAAACAGGACTCTACATAGGCACGACTATGTAGACTCCCTAGGATGACCTGCTCTGATACCACTTCTGTCATGCCCCAAAGTCTCGTTAGGGCGAACTGGCACCCATTGCCGATAAGGCTTGGGAGAACCAACCTGTACCTATACGCTTTCTGCACATATTATAAGGGGTTTCTACGTTTGACATGGCTTTAGGAATATAAACAATGATAACAAGCCAAAAGGAAATGCATATGACTAGGCCGTTGAGGCCCAAGTGTCTGTAGTACGAGACATGACTTTACTTTGCTTTATATGGTCTACAAAGCCTCTAAATAAAGAAAACATTTGATAAGGGTCGGGTCAGGCCCCGCCTCTACAAACTGTACGATAAAAACATGTAAGCTCTAGACATATGCAAGCCCCAAAGCAACCTGGAGCTTAGTGACAGCAACTGAATATCCTGTACTCCTATTGGGGAGATCTACTAGCACCTGTACCTGCAGCATGAAATGCAGGTCCCCCGTAAGGGACGTAAGTATGAGATAATGTACTGAGTATGTAAGCTAAGATATATTGTATATCAAGTAACAACTCAAATGAAACTGTATACTGGTGTAGCATAAGAGACCACCTTTAATTGTACTGTGGGATCATGTACTTTATGTTTCTTAGATTACTTTACCTTTACTGTAAAATCTGTACTGTAAAATCTATGCACAGCTGTAATACAAATGACCAACTAATCAGTGGTGACACTCTATCGGGTTCGTCCCTGGCTAGGTTATAGTCAACCCCTCGGACTACCCCTCCTTTGATAGGATCGTCCCTGGCTAGGTGCGATCTCCACCCCTCGGGCTACCACCTAGCAGAACTATATACTTATCTTTCAATTACCTTTGAGATGATTCTTTTTGTGGTCACAATATTGGAGCTGTAGGACTGTGTATGTAGCATGTAACATGTGGATAATCACACAAGACAATATGACAATGAAAAGAGTACATTACACAAATGATGAAATGCATATGAAATGGAACAACTCATGAACTTTATAGTGAAACAGGAACTTATGTAACTTGATACCCAAACATGTATGCAAATTTGAAGGTGACTATATATGGAATCATATGAACATGTAAAAGAGAGGAGACATGGTTAATAGTTGCGTCGGAGGTGGCAAATGCCTTTATGGACCAAGGAGACATCTATGCTTCATGCCAAGTGATAAGAAATCAAGTAACCTTACATACCTAGTCATCGGACCTCTTTAGTATCTCAAAACAACCTTCCCTTCCTTCAAATACTTGTCTACAACATAATAAGGGATAAAACTAGCATTAGCAACCAATAGACACACCTTGGAAGCCCAATTACATAACAAAACAACACACATGTAACTAGTGGGTGTTTATAAATCCCAGCGTAATCCTTTAACCTTTCTGCCTCTAATCATAATTTCCAATACACATTCACACAAACACATCATGGACAGCCTGTGTTAATGCCATAAAAGCCTTACAACAGCCCATAAAGAACAACACATCACAATTCCATACAATCTAAAAATGGACAACATAACGTTACCTTCCTTCGCTACATTTCGACGTCAACAATCCCAAACCTATTCCAACTTTAACCAAACTATTCCAACAACATTACACATAATAACAGCCTTTAACCAGTCCCCAAATAGTAGAGAATCAGTCATTAAGGACATGAGATGATAGCATTCTATCCAATAGTCCACAAGTCCATACTAAGCACACAATTGTGATATCATATACTCACTAACTGTTATGGACTGTAAAAGTGGTTAATCAGCCTTTTTACATTGTTGGAACACCAACCTTTGTTTAAACATAAGTACTACTTCATGATAAAGCCATCCAACAAGAGAAAAACCTCTTAATTTACAACAAAAGTACACAAGAATCCTTAGTATACAATCTCTCCAAAAATTCCAACACAGGTGAGACTAACTTGTCTCTTTGGTTTTGATAAAAAATCTATACTAGGTGCATAAAAAAATTTACTAATTTCAAAGTTAATGTTTAGAGCTTCTTTAGGGACCCTTTTGAGGTTGTAAAGCTTGTCTTTCACCTCATTAAACGAGAGCAAACAAACACCAAGAAAGTAGATTTTTTTCTTGTCTATGTTAAAGTGAATTTGTGAGCTGTTCTTATCCCTCTTTAAAGGCCTAGATTGGATGAATTATTCTTGACTTTTTGACCATCTTAAGGCACATATTAGTAAGCTTCTTATGTTGTAGCTTGTCCCTTGAACTTAGGCCTAAATGGGTTACCAAGTTGATGGATTTGGGCTGCGTATTTTTAGCTTTCTTCTTCACTTGGGTTGGCCCAATTTGTTAAGTGTTTTGTGATGTCTTTGGGCCCTTTTTATTATACCTATTGGGCTGAAAATGTAGCCCATTTATGATGCTAAGACATGGGCCAAAGTTACCCCCTTGACACGGACTTTATTCATAATCGAACGTGGACAAATTCGATCTCGCGCCTTATTTTCGTTTAACTAACAAATTTAAGCTAAGAAAATAGGTGACTCACCTGCTAGCTTCTAAGTCCTACAAGCACCTCAGTTCTCTTATTTCATTTTAAGGCCATAATCTCCTCAATTCGACACAAAACACGTATACGCTCGACCCTCTTAAGTGTTAGATGCACATATAGCCTATTAAGACGAGATTCAAGCACTTTTAAAATTTAACGTCAATTTGACCAACCATGTCATGTTTCATTTGCATTGTGCCAATATTGTAAGGTGTGGGGTGTTACATATGTCGATGTGAGTAGAAGGGAGCTCGAATTCAAGGTTGATGAATGGTTTATTTGATGGTATCAACCATGAAGGGTGTGATCCGTTTTGGTAAGAAGGGCAAGTTGAACCCAAGATATGTGGGTCCTTATAGGGTGATGAGAAGGGTTTGCAAGGTAGCTTATGAGTTAGAATTGCCAAGGAAAATGGATTTGGTTCATCCTGTGTTTTGATGTGTCTATATTGAGTAAATGTGTGGGTGATCCGAATGCTATTGTGCCTCTTGATGTTGTGGGTGTGGTTGAAGATAATTCGACATATGAAGAGGTTCCGATTAAGATTTTGAATAGGCAAGTAAAGAGGTTGAGAAACAAAGAAGTGACTTCCGTTAAGGTCCTTTGGTGGAATCAACAAGTTGAGCGTACTACTTGGGAGGATGAAGTGGACATGCAAAAGTGATTTCCTTAACTTTTCCACTCCACTCAAGCCTAAGGTATGATCTCATGTCTTAATTTCAACCCTCATGTCGTTGCATTTGTTCATGTTTAAGTTGACAAGTTCATGATGATTTTACACTTATGATGAGATTTTTGAAATGACATTTAAGTGCACAGTTGCATCTCTATGTGGGCTGAAATTCTCATGCTTGTGACTCTCATATATATCCCTTTGACATTCGTGGATGAATGTTCCCAAGGGGGAGATATAGTAATGACCCCAAAAAGTGCCTGGAAGTGTGCCTCGGATGTGCCCAGAATGGTAATTTCCATATATCTCAAAATCTGTGCGTGATATAGACAATCTGACTTTTTATTCTTTTTCATGGGGTCAAATTGAGTGTGAAATGGTTCTAACCCTGATTTTAGAGCAATCGTATCCGAATTTGAAATTTCCAAAATGCAATTTCTAGTGAGCTTTTTACACCCTTGGCGCGATGCCCCAAGGGCGCGCACTAGTGTTGCTTTTGGTCCAGTTTTGACTTCAGTCCATGACTTTTAGGTCATGGGCCTAAGTGTTCCCAAATATGAAAATACCTATGCTTAGTCATTTTTCAGTCTCATATCATTCCAAACATTCCCTAATACTCATTCAAATATTTAGCCAAATATTTTACTCCTAAACTCAAGTCTCAAAACCATTTCCGAATTTATAAGGATTGCACTCAAGCTTCAAGTCTTTGTTTACAATATTCATCAAGTTCATCTATAAAGCTATGGTATGTGGGTATATATCATAGGCTCCTTTCACTTATGATACCAAAGCTTCCTTTCACTCTAATTTGCATGATTTAAGGTTAATTTACAAATGGGTCTTAATTACTATGAAAATCACTACTCACTATGGTATGGTTTATGAAATTATGACTGTTTTATTATGTTTTAGGCTATGAGTCTACAATCTATTAAGAGATTTGATGAAATGCTTTGATGTATATTGGTTGAGGGTTGTTACATGTTTCTATTGATGGATTTACAATGAATTTTCTAGCATGATTTCACTCCTGAATCGCATGGGTTTACACTAGCACCACATACCCTCTTAGTGTTTGATTAAATTTCTGGTTATAGGTACTTGAGAAATTGAAGGTACAATGTATGTCTTATGAGTTGAATGACTATATGATGATGAAATGAATGCATGTATGTGGTATTCTCTATATATTGTTGGAATGTGACCATGCCCTACTCGGGGATTTCGTGTCGAGTAACCTTGTCAAGGTGTTCATACCTTGATAACCTATCAGGCAGTTTGTAGTTGAAACAACCCCCAAAATTTTCCCCAAAAAGTGCCTCGGAATGCTTGGAATTTTAAGTTTTCATATACATCAAAATTCGTTCGCAATATAAACAATCAGACTTCATATTCTTGTTAAGGGGGTCAACATTTAGGGGAAAAGGGTCTACACCAATTTAAAAGTGAAAGATTAGCAATTATAATTTTTCAAGTGACATTTCTAGTGAGTTATCAGTGCCCCTGGCACGACGTGAAAGGGCACACAGATGAAGAGAAGTTGTCTCTATGTCCTCTTCGCAAAGAAGAAAGGTGTATTTTTTGTCAAATGATTTTTTTTCCGGTCCAAGGCTTTTAAGTCTTGGGCCTAAAAGTTCCCAAAAGTGTTTTTACTTAGCCATATTTTCACTCACAAATTCAAGTCCAAAACCCTCATCCTAAGTTAAGGTTCTCCTTCAAGGTTCTTCTACAAGCTTCAAGTCTCCATCTCCAATCTTTACCAAGTTCATCTCCGAGTTAAGGTATGTGGATTTCTTTCATGGGTTCCTTTCACCCATTGTACCCAAGCCTCCTTCTACTCAAATTGCATGATTTGAAGTTGATTTACTGTTGGGTCGTGATTATTATGAAATTCACTGAACACTATGTTAAAGCTATGTGAAATTATGAATTGTTTGCTATGTTTTGAGATAAAAATCTTTGATTTATTGCAAAATTTGGGAAGAGGTTTTGATGTATAATGCTTAAGGTTGTTGCAAGCTATTAATTGGTGGTTTTGCAATTGAGTTTCTTGCATGATTTCATCTCTATATTTCATGATTTTATACTAGCATTACTCACCCTCTAAGTGTTTAATAAAATGTCCGAATGTTGTTTCTTGAAGAGGTGAAGGACCCAAACATGAGATATAATATGATTGACTATATGATGATATAATAAGCTTATGCGTATGATATGTTCTATATAAGTGTTGCATTAAACCATGCCCAATCCGGGTAACCTAGTTGAGAGGTTAATATCTCAAACACTAGGATGATGGGTGCTATCATCACTAACCTTGATAAGGGGTTTCTACCTCATCTATTAAGGTGATGAGTGCTATCATCACTAACCTTGATGAGGGGTTTGTACCTCACACACTAGAATGATGGGTGTTGTCATCACTAACCTTGATAAGGGGTTTGTACCTCACACACTAGGTTGATGGTTGCTATCATCACTAACTTACAAAGGGGTTTGTACTTTGGAAATCTAGTTTGCTCTCTTCTTCACATTTGAAATCCTATATGAGCGTGAGTTACTTTATTATGTTTTACTTGTGTATTGATCATACGTGTCATATTGTTATATTATGCCTATTACCTGTTGTTATGCATTTTGATTATGATGCCTAATTCTTGTTGCATTGCATCCTGCATACTTAGTACATACAAACGTACTAATGCATACTCAATGCCTACATGATGTCACAATTTAGGAACCGGTGTCCAAGTTGATCATCCTCCTCCATGAGCCAAGTTCGACACTACTCAAGCTAGTTCATAAGTCCTCCACTTCTGGAACCTTACTCTATGTTGCTCTTACTATGTATTGATACATTCCTCTTTATTGTCTATATTTCACTATGATGGTGAGCTCGGTTACTTCGTCTTGGCCCCCGCTCGTATCTATGTATTAGAGGTGTTTTTTGGACATGATTTGTATATAGCTTATGAGTCTTGACTCTCTTGTTTCTTGATGTTATGATATGAAAGTTTATGCTTAGCCCTGATTCCTTTGTTCATGTTTATTTCTCATTGTCATTTTAATTGCTTCTGCAGCCAAGGTTATGTAATGATATGCTATGAGACTTGTTCAGGGTTCCTCCGGGTTCCCTATTCAATGGTCACGTCTAGGCGTATGCTTTGGTCATAACATTTAGTATCTATGTTGTGCCTTTGAACTATTCCGAAGAATTTCTTATGTCAAATGATTACTCTAGCGCTTCATGATAATGGCATCAAGAAGAATGCCACCAAGAGTCCCTATTCATAAGGAGAACTAAGCCCTTTCGGCCCCATATGCTCCCCAAGAAGAAGGGGTTACTCATGCCGAATATCAAAATGGCATCATATTGTGGGCATAAGTTCTGACCAATTGAGTTAACCAAGGGGCCTAATCTCCTAATGCTCCTACTCCGACCTCAAGTGTGAGGGACTTAACTAGAATGAATCCTTCAAATTTCATGGCTCTAAAGTAGAGGAATATCATCAAGAATTTATCAATGAGGCATACATAGTTCTAGCCATCATGGGGAGAAAGCGAACTTATGGCTTATCAACTCAAAGGCCTTGCAAAAATGTGATTCACTCAATAGAATAAGGAAAGGGTAGATGACAAACTAGTTCCGTGGGAGGAATTTAAAGTCGCCATCCTTGACTTCTTTTTTATTAAGCTAGGGGAGGCAAAGATGATGGAGTTTATGAACCTCAAACAAGGCACCATGAGTATAAGAGAGTACTTCCTCAAATTCAACAAGATCTCAAAGTATGCCCCTCACTTAGTTGTCGATGCTCAAGAATGAATGAAAAAGTTTGTATTGGTAGTATTCGACTTGGTCAATGTCAAACTGCCATACTCATAGGGATGATGGACATATCTCAGCTTATGACCTGTGTCGAGCAACATGAGGGAGAGAAGCTTAAAAAGAGGAAGAAGGGTGAGTCTAAGAGGGCTCATTCTGAGGGTGGATTCTATGGTGCAGAGAGTGGCCATTTCCAGAAAGGCCACAAATTTCAAGGCCAAGGGTTTTCATATTCCCCAAATAAAAGGCTCTTCAATGATAGTGTGCATAGCTCTAGAGATTATGGTGGAAATGGTGGACCAACCTCTCCTGAGTGTTTAAAGTATTAAAAAATCATGGTGGTAGATACATGACAGAGTTGTGTGCGTGCTATGGATGTAGAAATATGGGCCACAAGATTGTTGATTTCCCAAATGCTCCAAACTAGTGTATAGATAGGTGTCCCGAAGGATATGGTGCTCATAGAGTCCAAGGGACATAAGCTGTCATCAAGGGGGTGCTACATATCATAACCAATTTTATGCTCTTGAAGGGAGGCAATGGGTGGATGAGACACCTGATGTTGTCACTGAATTGCATAACTCCTAAGGTTAAGTTCTAATTTCCCAATCAACCTATCCTTGAGTGGGAAGTTCATGACTCGATGGTCAAAGATAGGTTTATATCTTGTCATAAGGCTCGAGAATAATTGCTAAGTGATGTATTTATCATCTTGTAAGGGATATGGATGTTATATCCAAGGTTCTTTCTATTGAATCAATTATCGTGGCCAATGTGTTTCTTGATGTCTTCTCCATTGAACTCCCTAGTATTCCTCTCGAGAGGGAAAAGTCGGAGGGAATTGAAAAAATGAAAGGATCATAAAGGTACTTATTCAAGAAGCGGTTTATAAGACCTAACAAGTCACCTTGGGATACACCTATATAGTTTGTAAGGATGTAAGATTTCTCACTTAGAATTTGCATTGACTATCGGCAACTCAACAATGTCACCATAAAGGACAAGTATGGTTATCGACATGGTCAAATTAGTTGTATCATCTTGAAAAATGAGAAAAAATTAGTTAACAGTGTCTAAAACATGAAAAATGGGGCTCACGCCCAAATCCTAAATAAAACATTGAAATGACCCCTATGACCTCTCGGGTCTAAAAGAATAATTCAGCCTAAAACAGTCCCCAAAAGACTGAGAAAATGCCCAGAAAAGAAGTTAAAAACCTTGCCAAGAAAATATTCCTTACAAAACTTTCAAAATCAAAATTCTAAAAAATCAGAAAAGTTCAGCTAACACCAAGCATACCAGAGCGTTACCCACAGAATGAAGAATAATTTGGGCTAAAATTGCATTTAATTCCATCAAGAATTGGCTATGATATCAACATGTAAAGGTTTTCACAATTTTCTAAGAATAACAACAGCTAAAACATAAAATATCCTGAAAATACAGTAAAATTAACATAATCTAAATATGCCATGACATAAGTCTCGAAAAGTAGTATGATTTAGACTGATATTTCACCAACTTTTACTTAAAACATATAAGAAATGGCATGTCAAAATTTTCAAAATAACTTCAATATACACTAGCAAAGCACACAAATTTAAGTAAAAAACTACGCAAAAAAAATATCTTAAGCTTCCCTAGAGTTCCTCTAGAAATAATACACAAGTTAGGCTTTTGAATCTCCCAAATTGGATAAACAATGAGGGAGAAATCGCTGGTCCAAGTTTGCTCGCTGGATTTTTGGAGTTCTGAAAATTTTCTAATATTTATCCCTTTTTTGACCTACTTGCCACGTGGTAGTCTCCCAGTAGTCCATGTTATCCATTGCCTTTTGATTTTTAGAAATTGCCCAACCTTAATTTCTATGCTACGGCCTCATCCAGAGTTGGAAAAATATAATCCATATTTGAAATCTGGATGAGGGTTAGAGAACAAAATGAAAGGTCCTTCTATACCAAACTCAAGGTTTAGGATCCGATGATACGGTCAAAATTCCAAACAGAACATCCTACAGAAAAATCAGAGTCCCACTTCTTTCCTGCTGATTTTAGCTAAAAGAACTGAGGGGGTCAAAATGCAACAATCCCGATATCTGGATAAAGCTCATTTAGCTTGTTTTTGACATTTTGGATCTAACCACGCCATCAGTTTTCCTTTCTGAGCACGTTTCGCTGGGTTTTCATAGAACCACACTTTTTAACTTCCGATTGAACTCATTTTGCAACTTTTGGCTCAAAATGGAACTAGAACCCTCCATATATGATCAACCACCCTCCTAGCAGAAATCATCCATTTCGAAAATAGCGGAACCATCAAAATCTCATTCTGAAGTCATTTACTAGGGTTTTGATAGAAATCTCATTTTAGCAGCTTTAGCTTCTCACTAACCAGCAAACTTTCATAATTCTCAACCCAAAATCCCAATAACAATCCCAATAGTTCCAATAAGTCATAATAGGTTTGAGGTCGCTATATTGAATCTCAAAACAACAAAAATAACACAGAATTATAGAATTGATCTATAGGGTCATTTCAATATCCCCTACTTACAAGACTTCCATCTGTGAAATGAAAGTAGAAGGCATACTTAATGGCTCAAATAGACAGGGGTGCTGCTACCATATCTATGACTCCATCTCCCAGGTAGCCTCCTCAACAAGATGGTATCGCCATTGTATCTTAAGTTCTTAACAAGTGATATAACACTGGAGCGCAGCTGCCTAGCATCCCTGGCTATAATGGCCACCAGCTCCTCAACAAAAGTAAGGCGGTCATCTAACTGAACATATCCACACTACAGCACATGAGACTTATATAGAATGTATGGGCGCAACATTGACACATGGGATATGGGGTGTATATTAGAGTAAGCTAGAGGCAGGGCTAACTCATACACAACTAACCCAACTTGCCTCAATATCTGAAAAAGCCCACTATACTAGGGACTCAACTTACCCCGCCTCCAAAAATGCATGACCCCCTTCAGGTGTGACACTCTCAGAAATATCCAATCTCTAAACTCAAACTGCAAGAACTGGCATCTACGGTTAGCAGAACTCCTGTACCAACTTTGGGTTGTCCTTAGCTTATCTTGCACAAATCAGACCCTGGCTAGGGCATCCTGCAGTAAATCTGAACAATACGGACCAAGCGTTGTAGACTCAAACCACCCAACTATATTATGATATCGCCAGCCATATAATGCCTTAAATATGTCTATCTATATATTGGTGTGATAGTTGAAATTATAGGCAAACTCGACTAGTGGTAGAAAGTAATCCCACTGACCCTCAAATTGTAACACTAAGCCCCTAATGTATCTGTCAAAATCTTAATAGTGAGCTCAGAAAGACCATCAGTCTGGGTGAAATGAGATGCTTAATTCAACTTGGGTGCCCAACTATAGCTAAAAATCCCTCCAGATGATGGAGGAAAATCATAACACTTGTCAGATATGATAGATATAGGTACCCCATTCAACCAGACTTTCTCTTGAATTCAAATGTGGACTAAATGTTCATTACTGAAGGTAAAGCAAAGTGCAATGAAGTGTGCATGCTTAGTAGACCTATCGACAATCACCAAATGCTGTTATAAACCTTGAAACTGTGAGAAAGGCCCACCACAAAGTGCATAGTCACACGTTTCGTCTTTCACTCAAGAATGGGTAACTGTTGAAGTGTACCACCAGGCCGCTGATCCTCAGCCAATACCTGCTGGCAACTAAGGCAACACAATACATAGTCTTCAATATCTCACTTCATATACTTCCACTAGTAACACTGCCTCAGGTCTCGGTACAACTTAGTTGTTCTTGGATGGATAGAATATCAAGATTCATGCTCCTCCATTAGAATCAACTGTATCAAATCCCCCACTTTGGCAATGCACTACCAGCCGTCAAATTTGAGGACTCCATCCAAGTCATCTGTAATGTGACCACTAATACCTTGCAACACTCTATCTCAAAGACCCAACAATGACTTATCCTCAATCTTTCGAGTCCTAAGCTAATCAATTTGTCAGAACTGAGCCCCCAATAAACGTTAATACTCGGCTGGAGTATCAATTATCTAATCGAATCAACTTATTAGCTAAGGATTGAAAGTATAATGCCAATGATCTCTCCTCAACTGCCAGGTGTTCTAGGTTGCCCATACTCACCGTCTTCTGACTCATGGCATCCGCTACTATATTTTACTTGCCCAAATAGTCAGCCAATAACTCAATCCACCATCTTTGGCGAGAATTCAGGTCTCGTTGAGTCATATATTTTGCAAATTCCTAGGGTCCATATAGATATCAGAATACACGCCATACAAATAATGCCTCCAACTCTTGAGCACACACACTACCACCATCAACTCTAAGTTATATGTGGGGTAGTTATGCTTGTGGGCTTGTAAATGGCAAGAAGCATAAGTAATAACTTGACCCTGTTACATCATAACACAACCCAGCCCAATATACAGGTGCCACAATATATCCCAACGCTCTCCCCCTCAATGGAGAGAGTGGAAACAGGAGTGGTATTCAACAACTCCTTCAGCCTCTGAAACTAGGCTCATACTCATCAGACAACACAGATGGCACACCCTGGGGGATCAATCAAGTTAATATAGTGGCAATGGTTAAAAAGCCCTCAATGTATCATCTCTGACACCCTACAAACACAACACAACTCTAAATCTCTATCACTGTAGTAGGCCTAGGATAGCCCTGAATCACCTCAACCTTAGTTGGATCCATACTAATACCCTCGCCAGACACCATGTGACACAATAAAGTCACGGACTCACGCCAGAACATACACATAGAAAATTTAGCATACAACCTATGTTCCAACAGTGTGTGAAGCACAATATGGAGATGTTGGACTTCCTGCTCTTGGCTTAGTGAATAGACCAAGATATCATTAATAAAGACCACTACAAAGGAGTCTAGATAAGGTCGAAGTACCTCACTCATCAAGTCCATAAATGTTGCAGGGGCATTAGTTAGCCCAAAGGGCATGGCTAGGAGCACATAATGCCCATATGGGTCTGAAAGGTTGTGGATCCTCAACGCGTAGTACCCCTGATGTTGCCTAAGTTACACCTCCTTTTTAAAGGATAAAGCGATCAATGTCAAGAAATAGAACCTAACCAAGTTTACGGTCGAACCCATAGGGAATAAGTAGACTCAAGACAAAATTCACCACTATGCAATTAGAGTAGTTAACTGACTCAATTCCCCAGAGGAGGGGGTTTACAATAATCAATAAGAAAAATAAACTAAGCATTACAAGAGAAAATAAATAATAGAGATCAACTAGGGTATTGTGTTCTCCATTAGAAATTTACCACAGTCGATTTTAGTTCAAGAAAGTATTGTTGTTTTAGCATATTTTGAGCTCTAAATATTGGATGAAATATTGGATTTGATGAGGGGTTTTGATGTGTATGTCTTGAGGGTGTTGCAAGGTGTTAATTGATGATTTTACAATGTATTTTCTTGCATGATTTCATCTCTAAATTGCATGGCATTTTACCCCTATCACACACAAACCAAGTGTTTGATAAAATGTCCAACTAGGGTTTCTTGAGAAATTGTGGATCTAATGAATGTTTATGAGTTTAATGATGTGATGATGATTCTACGATGATGAAATGATGTATGTATGTGATAACTAAATGATGATAATAATAGAAGATATGCATATATGGATGAAAGGAATGAATATATGTGTTTGAATCATGTGAAACACCTTTGGTATTGCAAGGGAATTGTTTGGCCCTCACGTAGTTATATTCTTGTGAATTGTTGATGACTTGTTGGATTCTTTAGATAAGGTATATGCCCTTGTCAATAGTGAAAGCCTATTAGGAGGGGTTATGAACTACGTTACATGCTTTACCCTCTAGTGCAAGGCCAATTCCTACATATAGGGGTATGAGTTATGTTGTACACATTACCCACATTTATGAATGCAATCTACTCCTTACGAGGTTATGCTTCTTCTTATGGGGTTATGGTACTCCCTATAAGGTTATGTTACTCCCTATGAAGTTATGTTACTCTTTATAAGGTTATGAACTATGATGTATTCGTTACCCTCGTATATGATTTGGGTTTATGAACTCATGCTATATCTCTCATCATCTAGTATAAGGTAATTGGATAAGATAATTGTGTTATCTTAATGGGTTAAGTAAGCTATGAAAGAATAGATATTTTATAGCATGTTTTACTACAAACATTGTCCATACACGCCATGTTGTTATATTATGCCTATTGCCTATTATTATGCATTTTAATTACATATCCTATCTCTTATTGCATTTCATCCCATATAGTTAGCACATTCAAACGTACTAATACATACTCTATACCAACAAGATGTGATCATGTAAGAACCAGAGCGCTGCTTGAGCATCTCCACCCACGTGGCTAGTATGGTTTCACTCAAGCGTATTGGTGAGTCCTCCATTCCATGGACGTTGGTCTATGTTTCTTATCTTATATATCAATTCCTTCTTCTTGTTGCTATTTTGACTATGAGGGTGAGCGGGTTGCTTTATCTTAGCCCCTGCTAGGTATCTATGTTTATAGGTGTTGTTGGACAAGTTATGTATTACGTTTGAGTTTTGATTCATCTATGTTATTTAAGTATTAAACTCTCTTTCTCCTTTAGTCCCATTTCCCGTTCATATTTCTTATGATGTTTTATATTGCTTCTATGACCAAGGATATGTAATGATATGCTATGAGGCTTGTTTGGGGTTCTTTTAGGTTCTCCATTCCCTGGTCATGTCTAGAACCTAGGCTTTGGTCATGACAAAGATGGTATCAGAGCACTAGGTTGATAGATCCTTGGAGTCCAACACAACGCATCGATTGGAGTGTTTCATGGTTGTGTTGTGCACCACATCTATGAGTAGGAGGCTTTGAGACTTTTTAGGCGACGTTTCTCTTTTTCATTTTCTAAGTCATCCTATAGAGTTGGAATAAGTCCTTTTGCCCCTAAAAATTGTTCTTTGCCATGCTAGTTGACCATGCCTAATGTAAGAGGAAGACGAGCCCACACCCCCGAGGAAGAACCGACCAATGGGGATATTAAGGATCACCTCACCTTGCTTGCACATGTTGTGGCTAATCAAGATAATTAAGGGGCCCAAGCCCCTCATGCTCCTACACCGGCTTATCGGGTAAGAGATTCCATGAGGATGAACTCACTAGAATTCCATGGATCAAAGGTGGATGAGGACCCACAAGAGTTTATTGATGAGATTTATAAGTTATTGGCTATCATGGAAATTAGATCGAAAGACAAGGCGGAGTTGGCAGCATACCAACTCAAAGGGGTAGAACATCTACTGTATAGCCAATGGATAGAGGATAAGAGAATCCACAGTCTAGTGCTTTGGATGGAGTTTAAGGCTGCTTTCCTTAGTCAGTTCTTTCTTCTTGAGCTTAGGGAAGCAAAATTTGTAGAATTCATGAATTTGAGACAAGGATCAATGAGTGTGAGGGAGTATGCCTCAAGTTCAACCAACTTTCTAAGTATGCTCCTCACTTGGTTGCCGACTCAAGGGCTAGAATGAGAAAGTTCGTGATAGTGTCCTACTTGGAGAGTGAAGAATGCCAGTCTACTATGTTGATTAGTGATTTGGACTTGTCCCGTTTGATGATCTACGCCAAACAAATGGAGGGGGAGAAGCTTAGGAAGAAAATGAGTGGGGAGTCCAGGAGGGCTCGGTTGGAGGATGATCGGGTCTAAGAAGGCAATGGTGGGATGACATTCCAAAATGCCCAAAGTGTGAAAGGCATCATCATGGAAAATGCTTAAAGAATTCAAAGGCATCTTATGGGTGTGGGAAAGAAGGTCACAAGCTTATTGATTGCTATTATATCTGGAACAAAGGGCAAAAAGGGTTGTCCTGAAGGCCAAGGTGATTTTCTTGTGTATGCATTGGAAAAGTTTGAGTTTCCCTTAATTTTGCTTCTTGTTGCTTGGGGGCTTCATGTGTGTTCTGGGTGGTTATGTGAAACACTGGTGTTTACAACTTTGTTGAGTCTATTGTTGCTAGAAGGTAATGGGTATTGTTCCTTGTTCTTATTGTATTAGGTCTTACCTTCTGACTTGTTGAATTCGATGTTGTGGATTTTGATGTCATTCTTGGGTTGGATTAGTTGCATCTATGTTGTGTCTTCATTGATGATGGGGCCCGTCTCTGAGTGGTAGTTAAGGGGGTAAGTCAATTTCTTGTTTTAAGGTACTACTGATCTCTAAGGGATTGCATTTTTATCTTGTGAGAGTTAGGGGTGTTGAACCTAAGTTAATAATATTGAGTTGTTTCCAGTGATCAATGAGTTCTTTGATATCCTTACTGATATTTCGAATTTGGGGTGGTGTCTTTTGGTTTGACTTATGTACCAGTCATGTCTATAGGTCTAATGAATAAGGTCTTAATACCCTCCCTTGATATGTTTATGGTGGTCTTTAGTGATGAGGTATTGATTTGTTTAGATCTTGTGAATTATTTGGAGGTAGTGTTGCAAGTCCTGGAGGACAAGAGGCTGTTTCCTAAATATAATAGGTGTGAATTGTGGTTAGCAAGAAGGTGGTTAGGATTCCTTAAGGATTATGAATGACTGTGGGTTACTATTTCCCGGTAAGGCTAATGTTGCGGTCGGTGCTCTAAGTAGCCTAGCATGTGTGGATAGTGGTGGCAAGAAAGAGACTAGTGGGATCCATCGGTTGGTTAGATTGGTAGTAGGTTGAGGGAAGTATAGAATGGTGTTATAGTTGGTGGTTCCAAATCTTCTATGGTTGGGGGGGGGGGGTCGAGTTTAAGAAAGTCCTTGATTCCGCCTTATTAGAGTTGGAAGTTTTGGGTGAGAAGACGATAGAGTAGAGGTTGTCTCCTAAGGGAAGATGGTGGCTATTGTACCAAGTGCATTAGGTGAATTTAAGGTTGACACTTGAGTTGAGGATTAAGATTCCTTATAGAATGTAGAGGTAGGTTAGGAAGGTTGGGTAAGTTTGGGGATTCGCTGATGGATGTAGATATGGTTCACCCAGTTCTCCATGCTTCTAGGTTGATGGGATGTGTTATTGACAGCATCATACAAAACTCTACTTCTTTGAAGTACAAGGGGGAAATGAAGAAGCTTTAGAAGATCAAAGGAGGCCCATAACAAGATCTCAAACCAAGGAGTTTAATGATAAGCTCAATGGGCTTCAATTGGAGATCCAAAGGTGTCTTGTTGGGGAAGAAGAGCTAAAGCCCAAGAAAGATGAAATGTCCAAATGATACAATTATTTAGTGGCCCAAATTCAAGTCCAAGATAAAGAATTTTAGGGTTAAATTTCATGCAAATAAGGCCAAGAATATTCCAAGAATAAGTCACAACAAAGGTTGCTTTCTGCCCAAGTTTGCAGAGAAGACTAGTCAAACTTTCCAAATTTTTCATGATTCTTTTCCTAGTAGGGTTTTGCCTCATTTCCTTATTTATATATAGGTTATTAATGTTTTACTTGTTCTATTTAAGGTATCCTAGTACCATTAATTCTTTCCTAGAACAACTAGGTTTATTTCTAATTAAGGTAACTTTATTTCCCTTCTAGAGTAGGATTTACCTTGTAATCTTATTTCTAGGTTTTGGATACTCTTTGGGTCTAACCTAAGGAGTCTTGGACATCCAAGGACCCTATAATATATATTGAAGTCTTTATTCTTTCATTAAGGACAATTAGATTGATATTAATAATATTTGAGAGAGTTCGATTGAACCTTTGTGGCTTGTTCTTTGAGAATTTATCTTTAAACATTTACTAGTACATAGTTTGAGGTATAAAGTACTTTTTTCTTGTGATATCTTTGATTTCTTTTTGGTATTCCTTAGAAGGTGATTAGTTTACATGCTAATTATTGTCTTTATTTACTCATAAAGTGCTCAAGATCCGAATCAAACATATTCATTCATTTTCTCAAGTATAGGCTTTAGATTTCTTCCATAAATCTTTACGTTGTTACTTGGATCTTGTCAAGGCCTTAAAATATCAATTTCTTGGAAATTCATAGATCTTTCCTTTGAATTTCCAATATCTTTAATTAGTTTTTATCTTTATTTTTTTGTTGTTGCTTCCGCATTCTAGTATGCACTCCACTTAGTATTGTTTCTAACCTCGATCCTATCAAGTGGTATCAGAGCGGTTCTATCAAGATTCCATTCTTGGTAAATTTTGAGATTTCTTAAATATAAAGAGCAAAAAAAGGTAAAAAAAAAAAAAAAAGAAATTTCTAAAAAAGGAGATAACTTGCTCTCTAAGAAATTTGTTACTTACTCTCAAAATCATGAATTAGTTGTTTCCTAAATAAAAAGGAATTAAGAGGAGAGGATTTTAAATCTTTTAGGATATAGAATTTTTTTTTCTTATTCTTATATATTTCTAAGTAAGTTACTTTCTATTCATATTTTGTTTCAACTAAATCCTACTTGTTCTTGGACTAGTTATTTACTTTCTTTTGTACCCTAAAAATCTATACTTTATTACTAAAAACTTGATACTTGTTAGGGTTTAATTATAAATCTACAAAGTACTACTTTTCAAAGGTTATTTGAGGGGAAAAAGGTAAAGTGTGGGTGAGTTTAAAAGAGCGTAAAAGCCATATTAAGTGTGTGATTGATATTTTCCTTTAAGATGTCTAATTCAGGTGGTGATGACGAAAGGGATCATTTTGAAGCTGAGATCAAAGGAAGGAATGACTTCACCCTTCAAGCTATGCACCAACAATTCGCGAGATGGAACCTTAAATTTCAAGAGGCAACAAATATGATTATAGAGCAAAATGAGACCATAGTTGCAATTAGGAGGGAGAATAATTTTGCAGCAACCAATAATGTTAGACCCTAAGTTAGAAGAAATACACCCTATGCCTTTTTTGTAAATATTGAATATGATAATGATGATTTTGATGGTGAACTTAATCTATAAAGAAGATATAGGAGGGGACAAAGAGGTAGAGTAGAAGATGATAATATAAGTAGTATAAAAATGAAGATTTCCATCTTTCAAGGGGACAAGGGACCCAGACTTGTACCTTGATTGTGAGAGACGAGTTGAAGTCATCTTTGATTGTCATAACTACTCTGAGGGTAAGAAAGTTAAACTTGCTATTGTTGAGTTTTCTAATTATGTTGCTTCTTGGTTGATAAAGCTTGCTAGGGACAGAGTGCAAAATGAGCTACCACCTTTTTCCACCGACGTAGAGATGAAGATACCGATGAGGAAGAGGTTTGTGCCATCATATTTTCAAAGAGAGCTACAATCTTGCTTTCAACTCTTGAAGCAAGGTTCCATGTCGGTGGATGAGTATGGCTATGATCGAAGCTAATTTCATGGATGAAGAAGACACTACAATGGCTAGATTTTTAATTAGTTTAAATTCTGAAATAGCTAATGTAGTAGAGGTACAACAGTATGTAGCTTTAGATGAGTTAGTTGATTTGTCTGTTAAAGTAGAAAAACAAATCAAGAACAAGTAGCAACCTAACTCATGGAGAAATCAGCCTAACTCCATCAATAAGAAGACACAGTCAAATCAAGAGGGAAAAGCTCCTTCTAAACCTCAGGAAGATAGAGGTAAAGGTAAAGTTGATGAGGGAGATAAAACCTTCAATCCTAAATCTTCTAAACCTTCTAGTTCTATTCAATGTCATTAATGTCATGGGAGGGGTCATATGATGCATGAAAGTCCAAGTAGAAGAAACATGATACTTAGAGACAATGGAGAATATGAGAGTCAAAAAAATGAGAGGGAAGAAGAAGAGGGAGGAGGTGTAAGTGAGGAAGATGATTTAGAACTGCCCAATGACGGTATAATTATGGTAGTTAGTAGAATTATGACTGTTAATTTGGGTAGTAGTAATGAAGGACAAAGGGATAATTTGTTCCATACTCGATGTGGAATAAAGGGGAGGACTTATTCTATGATTATTGATCGGGGAAGTTGTGCAAATGTGGTGAGTTCATATTTTGTAGATAAGATAGGAATTGCATGCATGAAACACTCTACCCCATATAGGCTCCAATGGTTAAATAATATTGGAGAGGTAAAAGTGAACAAACAATGCATGATTTTATTCAATGTTGGTAGGTATGAAGATGAAATTCTTTGTGATGTAGTTCCAATGCAGGCATGTCATGTTTACTTGGCCGACCTTGGCAATATTATAAGGATACTACTCATCATGGGGAAAGAATAGGTACAATCTTCTGCATAATTGTAAGAAATTTACTCTTGCACCATTATCTCCTTCACAAGTGTTTGAAGATCAGAAACGATTAAGAGAAACGGGAAAGCAAAGGGGAGGGAAAAGAAAACAACCAAGAGATAGAAAAAAAGAGAGATGGTCGAGGAAAAGATAGGAGGGCAGCAAACTAAGTAAAGAGGTAAAAGAGGGTTTGAGTGAAAAAATAAAAAGTTTTGGTGAGAGGAAAGAGGCTAAGGAAAAAAAATGAGTCTTTATGTAAAAGACAAAGAGTGTTTGAATGCTAGAAATGAGGGGCTGCCCATAGTACTACTTACTTACAAAGAAGTGTTGATTAACTTTGAAGAACTAACTCCTTCTTTGCCAAATAGTGTTTCTTCTCTTTTGCAAAGTTTTGAAGATGCTTTTCATAATGAAACTCCAAAGGGTTTTCCACCTTTGAGAGGGACTGAGCACCAAATAGACTTTGTCCCTGGGTCTCAACTACCTAATAGGCTTGCCTATAGAAGTAGTCCCGAACAGACTAAGGAATTAGAAAGCCAAGTTGAAGAATTGCTTAAAAAGAGTTTTGTTCGAGAGAGCATGAGCCCATGTTCTATTCTTGTACTATTGGTACTCAAAATAGATGGAACATGGAGGATGTGTGTGGTTTGTAGAGCCATCAACAAGATAACACTAAAGTATCAGCATCCTATCCCTCGTCTTGATGATCTGCTAGATCAACTATATGGATCCAAAATCTTTTCTGAAATTGATCTTGAAAGAGATTATTATCATATTCATATGAATCCTAGAGATAAATGAAAAACTGCTTTTAAGACCAAATATGGACTTTATGAGTGGTTAGTTATGCCTTTTGTTTTAACAAATACACCCAACACATTTATGAGACAAATAAATCATATTTTTAAAGATTTTCATGGAAAATTTGTTGTGGTATATTTTGATGACATCTTGATATTTTCTCAAAATCTAAATGAATAGTTAGAGCACCTAAGTCAAGCTTTTGAAGTCCTTAGAAATCAACTCTTATTTGTTAATCTCAAAAAGTGTACTTTCTTTGTAAATCGTGTAGTTTTCGTAGGGTTTGTGGATGGTGATAAAATCATAAAAATTAAATAATGGCCTAGACCTAATAGTGTAACTGAAGTTAGGAGTTTTCATGGACTTGATAGTTTTTACAGGAGGTTTGTGAGGGACTTTAGCACCATTGCTTCTCCTTTAACTGAAGTTATTAAGAAAGATAAAATTTCTTCATGGGGAAAGGAACAAGATGATGTATTTACCTTACTGAAAGAAAAATTATATTCTGCTTCTCTTTTGCAATTACCTGATTTTTCTAAGTCTTTTGAAGTTGAGAGTGATGCGTCTGGTAAGGGCATAGGTGTTGTTTTGATGCAAGACTCCAAGCCAAATGCCTACTTTAGTGAAAAGCTAAGTGGAGCAACATTGAAGTCCTCAACTTATGATAAGGAGTTATATGCCTTGGTAAGGGCGTTAGTTATATGCTAGAAGTACTTGTGGCCTCGAGAATTCGTGGTCAAGATTGATCATGAGTGATTAAAGTACTTGAAAAGCCAAGGTAAACTTAGTCGTAAACAAGCTAAATGGGTGGTGTTTATTGAAACTTCTCCTTATGTAATTTCGTACAAACTAGGAAAGGAGAATGTGGTTGCTTATCCACTCACAAGAAGGTATGTTTTGATATATACTCTTACTTCAAAGTTGTTGGGTTTTTACCAAATCAAGTTACTCTATGCTGATGATTCTGATTTTAGTAAAAGTTTTGATGAATGTAAGTTGGGTCTTTTTGCAAAATTTAATCTTCAAGATGAATTTCTATTTAACAAAAATAAGTTGTGTGTACCTAAATATTCTTTCCGTGAACTATTTGTTAAGGAAGCACATTGTGGAGGTCTAATGGGACATTTTAGAGTGCCTAAAACTTTGGAAATATTTTTTGAAGATTTGTTTTGGCCTAGCATGAGAAAGGATGTTAAAAAACTGTGTTCTCATTGTCTTGAATGTAAACAAGCTAAGTCTAAAACATTGCCACATGGTCTTTATACTCCTTTACCATTTCTAGTTCTCCTTGGATTGATCTTTTTATGGATTTCATATTGGGGCTTCCAAGGACTAAATATGGAAAGGATAATATAATTGTGGTAGTAGACAAATTTTCTAAAAGGGCTCATTTTATTCCATGTAAAAAGACTAATGATGTATCTCATGTGGCTGACTTGTTTGTAAAAGAAATGGTTAAATTGCATGGAATACCTAGAACTATTGGTAGTGATAGGGATACCAAGTTATTAAGTCACTTTTGGAGAATTCATTGGGGAAAGTTAGGGACTAAATTACTATTTTCCACATCTTGTCACCCACAAACTGATGGGCAAATAGAAGTGGTTAATAGAACTTTGGGGAATATGTTGAGGGCTATTTTGAAAGTAAAGTTGACTTCTTCGGAAAATTACTTGCCTAATGTGGAATTTTCTTATAATAGGACCTTTCATTCTTCTACTAATAAGACTCCTTTTGAAGTTGTACATGGATTTAATCCCCTTACCTCTCTTGATTTACTGTCTTTACCTACTAATGATTTATCTAATCTTGATAGTAGAAAGAAGACAGACATGATGAAGAAGATTCATGAACAAACAAGACTTGCAATTGGAAAGAAAAATAACGAAGTTGCATTGCGAAGGAAAAAAGCAAGAAAATATGTTGTGTTTAAACCTAGGTACTTGGTTTTGGTGCATATGAGAAAGGAAAGATTTCCTTCCAAAAGAAATACCAAGCTAGATCCTAGAGGAAGTGGCCCATACAAAGTCCTTGAAAGGATTGGAGACAATGACTGTAAACTTGATCTTCTTAGTGAGTTCCAAGTTAGTGCTACTTTTAATATTTCTAATCTTTCTCATTTTGATGCAGATTTGATTGTGAGGACGAATTCTCTTGAAGAAGAGAGGAATGATAGCATCATACAAAGCTCTACTCCTTTGACGGACAAGGATGAAAAGGATAAAGCTTTAGAAGATCAAAGGAGGCCCATAACAAGATCTCAAACCAAGGAGTTTAATGATAAGCTCAATGGGCTTCAATTGCAAATCCAAAGGTGTCTTGTTAGGGAAGAAAGCTAAAGATTGTCCAAATGGTACAATTATTTGGTGGCCCAAATTCAAGTCCAAGATGAAGAATTTTAGGGTTAAATTTCATATGAATAAGGCTAAGAAGAGTCCAAGAATCAGCCACAACAAAGGTTGCTTTCTACCTAAGTTTGCAGAGAAAACTAGTCAAACATTCCAAATTTGTCAAGATTCCTTTCCTAGTTGGGTTTTACCTTATTTCATTATATATGTATAGGTTATTAATGTTTTCGTTGTCCTATTTAAGGTATCCTAGTACCATTTAATGCTTTCCTAGAACTACTAGGTCCATTCCTAATTAAGGTAACTTTATTTCCTTTCTAGAGTAGGATTTACCTTGTAATTATCTTTCTAGGTTTTGGATATTCGTTGGACCTGACCAAAGGAGTCTTGGACATCCAAGGACCCTATAATATATATTGAAGTCTTTATTCTTTCATTAAGGACAATTAGATTGATATTAATAATATTTGAGAGAGTTCGATTGAACCTTTGTGGCTTGTTCTTTGAGAATTTATCTTTAAACCTTTACTAGTTCATAGTTTGAGGTATAAAGTACTTTGTTCTAGGGATATCTTTGAATTCTTCTTGGTATTATTTAGAAGGTGATTAGTTTACATGCTAATCATTGTCTTTAGTTATTCATAAAGTGGTCAAGATCCAAATCTAACATTTTGATTCATTTTCTCAAGTAAAGGCGTTAGAATTCTTCCATAAATCGTTACGTTATTTCATGGATCTTATCAAGGACTTAGAACATTAATTTCTTGGACATTCTTAGATCTTCATTTGAATTTACAATATCATTGATTAGTTTTTATCTTTCTTTTTTTTTTGTTGCTTCCGCATTCTAGTATTCACTCCATCTTAATACTGTTTCTAACCTTGATCCTATCAGTTGGTGGCTCGAGTGTTATAAAACTCTTTGAAGTTATGGGGTGAGGTGGAGGATAATTTTTCTTGGAAGGAGGTCCTGGTAGAGGTGTCATATGGATGAGTGGGGAGGTTGATTAATGGGGATGTGGGCTTGTTAAGGCCCTTTGGAAGTGTCGTTTATTCGTATGTGTCTCTCGGGAAGCCGGAGCAGGCATGGAGGAGCAATATTCGTATTTCCTTCATTCTATTCAAGATGACAATTACATGTCAAGTCCTTTTTATGATTCCAAGTATTATATTTCAGCCCCTATGTCATTCATATGAATTCATGTTTAAGTTGGCAAGTTTATGATGATATTAAACTTATGTCGAGGTTTTAAAAATGGTGGTTTAAAGGGTATTGTTGCCTTGTCGTTGGGTCTGTTCTCTTTATGATTACTTTTATCTTATAGTATATTTGATATTTAAGGACGAATGTTCCCAAGGGGGAGATATTGAAACGATTCCAAAAATTTTCCAAAAATGTGCCTCGGAAGTGCCCAGAATTGTAATATCCATATATCTAAAAGTCTGTGCATCATTTTGAAAATTTGACTTCATATTCTTGTTAGGGAGTCGAATTGAGTGGGAAATGGGCTTAACCTTAATTTTAGACCAGCCATATCAGAATTCGAAAATCACAAAAACACGATTTTGGAGGGTTAACTTTGAAGGGGCATATCTCTTATCACATAAAGAACTGGGTGTCCCATGATTATCAAATTAATATCTTTGAATTAGATTTCCCACGCACTTGGTTTCACCTCATTTTGAGTTCAGATAAAGGAGTTATGCTCATTTTCGTGGAACTCGTTTGTGCTGAAAATGCAATTCTAGTAAGCAATCCATTTTGGTCCTATTTTCTCTTGACTTTGGTCCAAGACTTTTAAGTCTTGGACCTAAGGGTTGCCATACTCGAATATACATATACTTGGCATTATTTCAACCTCATATCATCCTAAATATTCCCCAATACTCACCAAAACACTTAGCTAAATATTTAGTCCAAAATTCAAGTCCCAAAATACAAGACCAATCTTAAGGATTGTATCAAGGATTTCACTCAAGGTTCAAGCCACCATTAATGTCTTCTTCAAGGTTTCTCCAAAAGCTAAGGTATGTGGTGTTGAACTATTGGGTCTTTCCACCCATGGTGTCTAAGCCTCCTTTTTACTAATATTACATGATTTAAAGTTAATTTTACATGTGGGTCTTGTAGATTGAGAAATTTACTACACAATGATTTTAGTTCATAAAATTAATGTTGTTTTAGCATGTTTTTGGCTCTAAATCTTGGATCTACTATTGGATTTGAGGAGGGGTTTTGATGTGGATGTCTTGAGGGTGTTGCAAGGTGTTGATAGATGGTTTTACAATGGATTATCTTTCATGATTTCATCTCTAAATTGCATGGTCTTTTACTCCCATTACACACACACTAAGTATTTGATAAAATATCCGGCTAAGGTTTCTTGAGAAATTGTGGGTCCAATGAATGTTTTGTAAGTTGAATGATGTTATGATTATTATATGATAATGAAATTATGATGAAATAATGATGAAATGATGTATGTTTGTGATGACCAAATGATGATAAGAAGGAAGATATGTATATAAGGATCAAAGGAATTAATATATATGTTTGAATCATGTAAAGCACCTTAGGTATGGCAAGGGAATTGTTGGGTTCTCATGTTGTTATGTCCTTATTAATTGTTGATGAATTTTTGAACTCTTAATATAAGGTTTATGCTCTTGTCAATTGGGAAAGCCGAATAGGAGGGGTTATGAACTACGTTACATGCTTTACCCTTAGTGCAAGGCCAATTCCTACATGTGGAGGTTATGAGCTATGTGATACACCATACCCTCATGTACGAATGCAATCTATTCCTTATGAGATTCTTCTACTCCTTATGAGTTTATGCTACTCCCTATGAGGTTATGTTACTCTTTAGGAGGTTATGATACTCCTTCTGAGGTTATGTTACTCTTTATGAGGTTATGCTACTCACTATGAGGTTATGTTACTCTTTATGAGGTTATGAACTATGATGTACTCCTTACCCTCGTGTATGATTTGGGATTATGAACTCATGCTATATCTCTCACACTCTAGTCTAAGGTAATTGGATAAGCTAATTATGTTATGTTAATGGGTTAAATAAGCTATGAAAGAATGGATACTTTCAAGCATGTTTTACAACAAGCATTTTCCATGCATGCCATATTGTTATATTATGCCTATTAACTATTGTTATGTATTTTGATTACTTTGCCTATCTCTTGTTGTATTGCATCCTACATACTTATTACATTCTGACGTACTAATGCATACTCTTTTCCTATATGATATGACCATGTAGGAATGGAAGCCCCGCTTGAGCATCTCCACCCAAATGGCTAGTACGGTTTCACTCAAGCTTATTGGTGAGTACTCCATTCCGGGGACATTAGTCTATGCTTTTTATATTATGTGTTGATTCCTTCTTCTTTATTGATATTTTCACTATGAGGGTGAGCTCAGTTACTTTGTCTTGGCCCTCACTAAACATCTATGTTTAGAGGTGTTGTTGGACAAGTTATATATTACGTTTGAGCTTTGACTCATCTATGGTATTTAAGTATTAAAGTCTCTCTTTCTTCCTTAGTCCCATTTCCCCTTATTCATGTTTCTTATGATGTTTTGTATTGCTTCTGTGACCAAGGATGTGTAATGATATGTTTTAAGGCTTATTTGGGTTTTCTTCAGGTTTCCCATTCACCAGTCATGTCTAGGCCCTAGGCTTGGCTCGTGACAAGTATGACCTCTTGTTGGCCTAGTATGGTTGAGTAGACGAGAACATGTCGATTGAATCCCATTAATTAATCTCTTTTCCTATTTATTACTACCCTGTTCTTGTAAGTAAAACTAGTCAAGTTCTAAAGTTGGCCACCACTAGAAAAGATGCAAAACGAAAATAGTTAATTAATCTATACTTATCTACTTTCCAGGAATTGTCAATTATTCGGTTCTACTTTATTAGTCCTTCATGGTTCCCACAACCCTAGTTGTGGATTTAGCTACTTATGCTATGTCTTGATGAAGAGATTATGAATTAAGAAATTATTAAACACTTACTCAATTATATTAGGATCAAGCAAATCCAATGTCAATCACAAGCTTGGAAATCGAATTAAAGCCAAAGTGTTCTCAAAGACTCTCTCACAATTTTCTCTCTAAGATTATTGAGTTCTCTGAGTACTGAACCTAAACTAGACAAAACTAACACAAGCTGCTGATAAATTTAGAAAATTAACCTAAAAAACCTTTTTAGAATAATGAAAAATAATTCCTAAACAAATTATGAAAATTGGTCGGCAAACTCCACAAAAGCACTTTATTACTCATAGTCGGGGTCTTGTAATCAGCTGCTAGAATTCTGACTTCACTTCTATGACACTCCTTCATGACTCGTAAAGTTGTTTATGACCCATATAGGGGGTTTCATCTAATAACTTTTCTACAATTCCACTTCTCTGATCTTCAGGGCACGAAAGGTATTCTACGACTTATAAACTAATCCAACTCTCATCTACATTTTCGTAGACATCAACTTCAGCAAATATCCCCTTGCTGAAGATCCTCACAGAACCTATCTAGAACTCGTAGAATGCTCTACGACTTGTAAAATGCCTCATACAATAGCAAAAACCAACAACTTCTGCAATTTTTCTCCAAATCATAGCCAACTTGTAATCCTGCAAATCTAAACACAAAAACACATAAAACCCACAAATATCGCATTGAGAACTCACAAAATCATACATTTTGAAGCTTCAAAAGTGTTGTTTTCTGGCAGCAGATCAACACCCTCAACTTAAAATTTTTGTTTGTCCTTAAGCTACGGTCTCAATCTATATAGACATCACAATTACTAATATGTTGTCAAAATAGTCACGACCCAAGCCTAGGGCCTAGATGTTACAGGACGAATGTAAAGCCCAAAGGAACCCCAAGCAAGCCTCTTAACTTGTCATTACACATCCTTGGTTGTGGAAGCATATAAAAGGCAAAAAATAAGCAAAAGGAACAAGGGGCTAAAGGATAGCTTGTCAAAACATCAACACTGAAGACAAGGAGTCATAGCTTATATCATAAATACACAACTCATCCAACAAACACCTCCAAATACATAGATAGAGCGGGCGACATGACAAAGTTACTGGGATCACCCTCATAGTCAATAGAACATTAGATAGTGTCTTAATATATAAATAATAGCAACATAGACTAAGGTTCCCAAAATAGAGGACTAACCAACAAGCTTGGAATAGCATCGACTAGCCACGTGGAGAAGGAGGATGATCAAATTGAGCACCAGTTCCTACATAGTAATGTCATGTAGGCAAGAGTAAGTGTTAGTACATTTGAATGTACTAAGTATGTGGGATACAATACAACAAAAAGTAGACATCATAATCAAAATGCACGATATTAAGCAATAGACATAATTTAAAATGTGCCATGTACGATCAATGCTTAAGTAAAACATGCTTAAGTAACTCATGCTTTTATAGGTTATCATATGTGAAGAAGAGACCAAGCTAGTTGTTCAAGCCTTAAACCCTTGAACGGCTGTTTGGTATAAATCCCTCACATGGTTGATGGTAATTACACATTACCAACATGGTGACAAAGTATAAACTCCTTGCATGTTTGATCAGTATAAACCCCCAACATGGCTACCCGAGCTCTTGTCCTCCCGAATAAGGTATGGTCTAATGCAATACTTTATATTGGATTTATCATATGCTCTAGTGCGATAACTCATATGGGAATAATCATATACATAATCTCATTTCATCATCATAACATCAATTATATCATATCTCATGCTTTGGACCTTCAGCTACTCATGAAACCACATCCGGACATTTTATCAAACACTTGGGGTATGTAATGGGGGTAAAGAACCATGCAATTTGGAGAAAAAATCATGCACAAAAATTAGTGATGAAACCATCAATAAACACCTTGCAACACCCCCAAGAAATTCACATCAAAACCCCTCATCAAATCTAATATTAGATCCAAGATTTGCAGCTCAAAACATGCTAAAACAACCACACTTTCATGAACTAAAATCATTGTACAGTAATTTGTCAATATACAAGACCACATGTAAAATCAACTTTGAATCATGAATTATTAAGAAAAAGAGGGTTTAGGCACTGTGGGTGGAAGGAAAAAATGGTGCAACCCCACATACCTTAAGTCTAGAGTTGCTTGGAATTGTGATTGGGAAGAATGGAGGCTTAGAAATGATCTTTGAATCCAATCTTGTTCTTGGGTTTCCTTGAAATGGAATTGGGGCTTGATGGAGGCTTTTGAGAGAATTGATAGTGTATTTAAGATGTGATTAGTGAACTTTATCCTTTGGGATAGTGTTTATGTCTTTTTGGAAGATTAGGATATGATTGGAAGTCTGAAAAGGACCATGGAGTAATTAAAATTTATGAAGACGTCATAAGTGAATGGATGGAAACATTGGAGAAGTATCGTTTCACTAGAGACTCGACTGACCATGTGGCACTCCACGAGTAGTGTGGAGTTCCCATGAGACAAGACTTCGATAGAAAAAATGGAATTGGAACACTTGAGAAAAAGTTAGCGTCGACGTCACTTTAATGGATGCTTTCACGGACCATGTGGGGTTACACAAACCATTTACTGGTCCGTCCCAACTCACTTAGATAAAATGTTGCAGGCCTCTGCACGCCCAGGTGCCACGGGTTGTCCAACTCCACACGGTCCGTCAACAGTTCCTGTGGCACCAACCTTAACCACATTTTCCCCAAGTCTAACAAGCTTGCTTTGGCACACCATGTGGCCATCCCCACAGTCACTGGTGGGCCACAGGGCCCATGCCACTGGCCATGCCACTTTTCTTGGTGCCAAAAATAGCCCTTTACCACCCCAGCTTCCCCAAACGACCTGTAAAAGGGCACACTGGCCGTCAAACTGCCTGTGTGAGTTCACTGCATGGGATGGTCTCATGAAAACTGTCATAACTTCTTCATCCGAACTTGAAATAAGGTGAAACCACGTGCCTTAAGAAGCTGACTCAAAGAGCTTTCATTTGACATGTCGTTGGCCACCAAGTTACAAATGTTCTAAAAGTTATGCTAGTTTAAAGTTGACCCCTGTAAGAACCATCACCCAAAATATAACTCTTAGGGGAGTCTTGAACTCATTTAGGTACTACGAGTCTCCCATGAACCTAATACATCTCAAATATAACCAAATGAGGCTTGAAATATGGATACATAAGATAATAGAGTTATGGGGTGTCACAGTATCTCCTCTCTGGGAACATTCATCCCCGAATGTCAGGAAAATGTACACAAGGAAATTAGTCATGAAGATTTTTGCTAAAACATGGATGCAACAATGCACCTAAATATGGTCTTCAAGAAAATCTCAATATGAACATCAAAATTCCCATAGTAAACATGAACATGAATGCATGCAATGTAAAATGAAACTTGAGACTTGAAATCACATAGGGGACTTAGAATTGGTACCTTAGGCTTGAGTGGAGTGGAAAATATAAGGATACGAGTTTTGCATGTCCGCTTCGGTCTCCCATATAGCACTTTTGACTTGTTGTTTCCCCCAAAGGACCTTAATGGATGTCACCTCCTTGTTCCTCAATCTCTTCACTTTCCTATGAAAAATCTCTAAACCAAAACCTCCTCATAAGTCAAGTATCCTCAACAACACCAACCACTTCAAGAGGCACAATGGCATTAGGGTCACCCACACATTTTCTCAACATATAGACATGGAACACCAGATGAACCAAGTTCATTCCACTAGGCAACTTCAACTCATAAGTTACCTTCCCAACCCTCTTCAAGACTTCATAAGGACCAACGTGCCTTGGAATCAACTTCCCCTTTTACAAAAATGAACACACCTTTAATTGGAGAAACCTTTTAATAAACCCAATCGCCCACTTTGAATTCAAGGTCTCTTTTTCTCACATTTGCATAAGATTTTTGATGACTTTGGGCTGGTTTTAGCCCTTCCCTAATCATCCTTACCTTCCCAATAACATCCATAGCCAGAACTGCTCCCAATAAGGCCACCTCTCCAATCTCAAAACAATCAACCGGTGATCTACATCACCAACGATAAAGAGCCTCAAAAGGAGCCATATCGATGCGAGTGATAGCTATTGTTGTATGCAAATACTATCAAAGGAAGATGGTCATCCCAACTACCCCTCTACTCCAATACATATGCCTGAAGCATATCTTCAAGGGTTTGAATGGTTCTTTTGGCTTGGCTATCCGTTTAAGGGTGGAAGGCCATACTAAGCTGAACCTTTGTACCAAGACCCCTTTGAAAAGACCTCCAAAAGTGTGAAGTGAATTTCAAACCATGATTTGATATGATGGACAAAAGAACCCCATGTAACTTCACTAACTCATGGATGTACAATATTGCATATTCTTCGGCCCCATATGTGGTCTTAACCGGTAGAAAGTGAGCCGATTTTGTCATCCTATCAACTACCACCAAAATGGGATCAAAACCTTTTCTAGTCTTGGGCAACCCAACCACAAAATCCATATTAATCACCTCCCAGTTCCAAGTGGGAATCTCTATGTCTTGGGTTAGGCCACCCAACCTTTGATGCTCGGCTTTGACTTGTTGACAACTATGGCAACCGGAAATGAATTTGACAATGTCCCTCTTCATGCCTGCCCACCAATACATGTCCCTTAAGTTTGTATACATTTTGGTGGAATAGAGATGGAATATGAAGAATTATGGGCCTTATCAAGGATCCTCTCCCTAAAACCATCTACACAAGGCATAAAAAACCTACCTTGGTACCTAAGGACACCGTGTCCCCCTTGGGAGAAAACCTCTACTTTGCCCTCTTTCACCATTGCCTTCCATTCAAGCAAGGAGGAGTCAAGATCTTGTTTTGCTATCACCTCATCAACCAAAGAAGATTTGGAACCATCAACAAAAACCACACCATTATCTATCTCTTCCAACCTAATCCCCAATCTTGCCAATAGATGCACCTCCTTAGCTATCTCCCTATCACTACCATCAACATGAGCTAGGCTACCCATAGTCACCTGATGCAAAGCATCCGCCACAACATTTTCCTTCCTGGTATGGTAATGCACACTCATATCATAGTCCTTAAGAAGTTCTAGCCACCTTCTTTGTATCAAATTGAGATCTTTTTGAGTGAAGACATATTAGAGGATCTTATGATCGTTGAACACATCAACATGCACCTCATACAAATAATGATGCCAAATCTTTAATGCAAACATGCCAATTCAATATCATGTGTAGGGTAGCTATTTACATGCAACTTGAGTTTCCTAGAAGGATAGGTTATGACCTTGCCATTTGCATTAGCACACAACCCAAACCCACTCTAGAGGCATCATAACATACAACAAATCCCTCAAACTTATCTGGTAGTGATAATATATGAGCGGAAACAAGCGTATCTTTCGATGTTTAGAAGCTCCTCTCACACTCATCGGTCCATACAAACTTAAACTTCTTTCGACTCAATTTTGTCATATGAGAAGCAATGGAGGAGAACACATTCACAAACCTTGTATAGTAACCCGCAAGGCCCAAGAAACTCCTAATGTTAGACGAGGTAGATGGTCTAGGCCAATTTCTAATAACATCGTTCTTCTTAGGATCCACCTTAATACCATCCGCTGACACTACATGACCCAAGAATGCAACCTCTTTTAACCAAAATTCACACTTTTCATATTTAGCATACAATCTCTCCTCCCTCAAGCTTTGCAACACAACTCTCAAATGCCATATATGCTCATCCCTACTATGTGAATAGATCAAACTATCATCAATGAAGACCACAACAAAGGAATCAAGGTAGGGTTTAAAGACCCTATTCAGTAGGTCCATGAAGATTGCCGGTGCATTGGTTATCCCAAAAGACATCACCACGAATTCATAATGCCCATATATAGTCCAGAAGCCCGTCTTGGAAATATCATACTCCCTTAGCTTCCCTTGATGATACCCGGACCGAAGATCAATCTTATAGAAAAAGCTAGCCCCTTGCAATTGGTCAAACAAGTCATCAATCCTTGGAAGAGGATACGTATTCTTTATATTGACCTTATTGAGTTGCTGGTAGTCAATACATATTTTAAGTGGACTATCCTTCTTCTTTACGAACAACACCGGTGCACCCCAAGGTGATTGGCTAGGCCTAATAAATCCTTTCTCCTATAAATCTTTCAATTGCTCCCTTAACTCCTTCAACTCCGCCAGGGCCATAGGGTTGTTCCACCTTCTTGGTGCCACAAATGGCCCTTTCCAACCCCAGCTGCCCCAAATGACCCATTAAACGGAACACTGGCCATCAAATTACCTGTGTGAGTTCACTGCACGGGAGGGTCTCAAAAATATAGTCATAACTTCTTCATCCAAACTCCAAATCTTACTCAAAGATCTTTCATTTCATATGTCGTGGGCCTTCTAGTTCTAAAATGTTCTAAATGTTATGCTAGTTTAATGTTGACTTGTGCATGAACGATCACCCAAAACTTAACTATTAGGGGAGTCCTTAACTTGTTTAGGTACAACGAGTCTCCCATGAACCTAATACACCCCAAATCTAACTAAATGAGGCTTGAAACATGAATATATAAAAGCATAGAGTTATAGGGTGTCACATAAATACAACATTTGTTATACCTAACACATTGGATTTTGTGTGTTTCTAATGTGACATTTATGGTTTTTATGTGTTTGTGTTTATTCTTGCAGAAAAGCATGTCAACATGACTTTGGGGCAAATTTGCAGACTTTTTTAGTTTTTAGTGACATACAAAAGCCCCTATGGATCATAAAGAATTCTATGAGTCATAGAGAAGGATTTCGTGAGAAATTCCAGTGATGTATGATTTCTGAAGTTCGGCTACACGAGACCTCTATACAAATTGTAGAACACTCTATGAGTCGTATAAAGAGGTTTCGTGAAGATTTGCAGTGAAGGATAAGTTGATGCTGATAATGTCTACAAGAGTGAAAAACGAGTTGTAAATTAGTCTATGACTCATAAAGTGGATTGATATTAATGAAGTCCAAGATTTAGAAAGTTGAATATGAGACCCCGATTGTGACTCGTAAATCACTTTACGAGTCGAAAGGACCTGTCATCAAAAGTCACCGACTAGTATTTCTATTTTTTAGGGCTTAATATTAGTTACTATATACAGTACTTGTAAGTTCATTTTTCAAGGGAGGACAGTAGAGAACATGATTAGAAAGTACTTTAGGGTTTTGTACTTGTGGGTTTCAATTTTGTAGAAGAATACACTTGTGGATCATTGAATCTTTCAACCTTGTGGTTCTCAATTAATTCTAGATTTTCATATTCATCAATTCAACTGGGTAAGTATTTAATTATGTTTTTTCAATTCATAATTTCTTTCTACCCATAGCATGAGTAGCAAAATCCACAACTTGGGGTTGTGGAAACCATGAAGATCTAACTTAGATAATTTGCAATTCATGAAATGAATATTTGCATATATTAATCAATTATCCTCGTTTTGTATTTTTTCTAGTGGTGGCCAATATTAGAATTTTCCTAGTGTTACCTTCCAGATCCAAGTGGTAATGAATAGGAAAAAGAGATTGATTAACAGATTCGATGATGTGTTCTAATCTAATCAACCGAACTAACCAAGGGGAGATTGACTAGGATGATGGTTAATAGTTAGTATTGCACACTATGGAGATAGGCCAAGTCACATAGTAAATATTTCCTCTCACTTTGATTAAATGGCTTGGTGAACATAAAGAAGCATCCTACATGTTATACTCTAATCGAGAATTAGGTTACCTAGAGATATTGAGTTGGTGAATCATGGGGAACACAATTCATATGTTTCTCTCCATTATTGTCTCTTGTGATAGTTAACTTAATTTATTTTTATGTTCATTACTAACCCCTCTTTGGGGAGTTAAGTTGTTAATTACTTGAATTGCGTATTGATTAATTCATTGTGAGTCTCCGTATTTTCTATGGGATTTGACCCTAACTTTGGTTAGGTTTTATATTTGACAATGATCTCTTCATCCTCCAAAGAGAGGTGTAACTTGGGCATGATTAGTAACACACAGACCTCAACTCAATGGCATACACTCTATACATCTTAGAATAAGATACCCATATCAACTTTTCCAAACAAGATCAGATAACTATTTAGCAAACTAAGGCAAGCTGGTGTATTTAACAATGCAACTATGACAACCAAGGCATTATCAAGAGTCCACAATCACTGAATAAGTTAAATGCTAACAATACAGTGCAACTGCCCTCAGAGAAAGAAGTCTCATATAAGAAATTCAATGATGGTTTTATGTTTAAATAATGGGATTGTGGAAAAGCACTCACTCACACAAATGATATACATATATAATGACTAATATCATAGGCTTGCCCCTATTATCATGACTTAGACCTTCAACTAACTGGTCTACGATCACCTTAGGACTTTCTAGGTTTGTAACGTAGGCTCAGGGGGCTTTGATATAATATTTCGAGAAAGTAGTGACTAAGGGCCCTTCTTGAAACTACATTTTCCACACTATTGTCATACCAACTTAGTTATTTTCACATTACTCTCCCTTTTTCCTATTTCAAGCTTCTGTTGGTGCTTTCTTTTCATGTTTGAGATTTTACCTTATATTTACACTTCATTTTGCTTTTTAGCTCACATCTAAGGCATCTTTCATTTTTCTTGCACCCAATACATGGTTTTTCTCCTTGTTCTCTAGATTCCTAACTCACCTCCCTTATTTTTGTGCTTTACCCAGCCACCCTCAACTTACGCTTTTAGCCTATGATGAAGTGTACAATATGCATCATCAGAACAAGGGCCACGTTAGGTAGTCACCCTCATCTAAGGCTTTTTGCCTCAGTTAAGGTACATAATGTTCAAGGAAAGAATACGACTAATTTTAGGAATTTTCACTAGACAAGGATAGGTTAATGAGGTGTTTTCAAAGAATAGGTACATGTTAGGCTAAAACATTAGGTACAAGGGATATATCATAATTTGGTTAGCTATTTTTAGGCTAAAGTAGACTATTTAAGAACAAAGGCCTACGATCCTTTCCTAATACATTTAATCTATAATTTAATTTGGAGTAATAGGGTAATTTCTGAATTAGCACAAAATACGCTAATTTATCAAATAAAGGTCACATCACATGGCACAACATATATTATCAACAAAAAGACTCAAAGATCATGCTTTTTATCTCAATGCACCCTCGTTTATCAAAAATAATATTGTAAGTCACCTACACATGCATGGGTACTATCTAACTATCTAATCAAAAATTTTTGGTGGGTATCATTTTCTCAAATAAAACATAAAAAATATGCTATATGCCACATGTATTGGTACTATACATTACAAATATTATGTAAACATCCTAAACTTATAGGTTCAACATAAAATAAATATTAACAGGGAAAAATAACACAGGCAAGAAATATTAGGGTAGTTATGGATTATAATCTACTCAGACTTCACAGAGGCCCAAAACTACCCATACCCCATCGAAAATGATTTGCATTGTGCCCAACGCACAAAATCAAGTAAAATAAAACATAAGAGGTAAAAAACATATGTGGACGCCAAAGCGCCAGTCTGTGGCTGAGTCTTGGGGGATGGTCTGCTCAGTAGTATTGCTCTATCCAGAAGGGCCAACACCCTTCAACTGCTCCTTTTCTCAAGCTCATCACATCTCCCTCACATGTCTCGATCTCCTTATGAGAAGCTCAAGTTCCTCCTCCTCTATTGTCCTCTACGTACATTACACTCCTCGAGATACTCATCCATGCAAGGTATCATTCTGAGGAAGATTAGGTGGGCTCTTTATGAGAAAATAAATCAAACATTGGCATCAGAGAGATCGTCTCTGGTAGTGTGACATATGTCATCTGTGATGTTGCCATGTTAGCGTGAAACAACTTGATCTCCTTTTGTTTGGCTGGTAAATCTAAATTTCGGGCCTTCCCTAATCTCTTCTACACACTCTCCTTATAGGCGGTCATATGGGCATCCATGATAGAAATAAGGTCCTGAATAGTCACGACCACAAATGCTTCATCCGACCCTTCGAGTCTAAAATAGCCTAGCAGACCCATGGCCTGATCTACTAAATGAGCTAATTCAATTACACCCCAGTAAGTTCTAACCTCTGTGCTATGGCCTATATAGAAGTGGTGGACACGGAGATCATGTCTGTGGTAGTAGCCTTTGAAGTGGTGTCCTCTAGTGTAAGAGCAACAATAGTGGGGGCCCTCTCCTAATCTTTCTCATGTTGTTGGGGTCTCTTCTTTGTAGTAGTAGCAGTAGTGGCGATGCCTGTCTCAGAATCCTTGGTGGTGGCGCTGGGGTAAACACAACCGACATAGGTGGGGACTATGCTCACAAAAGTGCCATCGAGTTCTCATCAGCCTTTATAGTGCTGGGCTCTAATGTGTGTTGGGCCTTAATCATCAAGTCCAGATGGCATAGTATCTCTACCTTAGACTCTGAGCAAAGCCTGTAGATCATATATGGGAAAGGGATAGAAGTGGACCTCTTCAGTGCGACCTCATGTTTCTACTGAGGGGTGAGGTCGGCCAAGTAAATGTTATAGCTATCTAAGATACTGGTAACCAAAACCACATGCTTCGACATCCAATGTTATTAGTAAGTGTTGATCAGATGCGTGAATGAACAAGAGCCCACCAACTTTAGCGAGGAAGTTGAGAGAAGCCTTGACCATAGGCTTCATGTGAATGGTGACCCAAGCAGGTTTCAGACCTCGCTCTGCGATAAATCTTGCCACCCATCTCATCAATGTGGATTGTCGCTCAGGATTTTTCATTACTTGTAGGTTTAGCATCTACCTGACCTTGTAGAAGAACTCTGTGTTGGATATGGGGGCATGGAACTCGGGGATAAAAAAATACCTGATAGACAGTCTCCTCTAATACATCTACCTGCCGACCCCACACTCGTGTCTCTGCCAGTCTGGGCTAAGTGAGTAGTTTCTTATCCTTGGGAAGACTGAATTGGATGGTGGCTACATAGTATGCATAGAACTCCCTCACCATAGTCGGGGAGTACCATCCAAGAGAATCTGCCAGCCACTGAAGCCTATACAAAATCATCATGTCCTAGAATCGGGGATATGGCTATGTCCGTCCGATATAACTCTGGGGTCCTCATTGATGGAACGGGTTGGATTTCCCCGCTCTTTCGGTTACATGCCCTCTTTGTTAATCTTCTCTATGTCCTCGATGCACCATCGGTTAGACAAAGGCATCTAGTGTATATTATGATGATCAGGATGCCATAGAGGCATCAACCTATGATCTCTCCTCAAAGCCACCCTCGGAGATGGATTCCTCTATTGATGGAGTCATCTGTGGTAAGCTGCTCCTGTCACTACCTCCCTCATCACACAAGGAAGGGCTAGCAACAACATCTTGAGTGTGCCCAGCTTAGGCAGTGGCTCTAGTCAATGGTTGGGTATCCTCTGGGCCCGATCTAACATCTAGGACCTCTAATGAACCACTCGGCTGAGGGGTCAGCTCCCTAACCGAAGGCTCATCATCTGAAGGCTCATCCCTGACCCTCCCTGGTAGGGCCAGAATGGCATCACATTTAGCTTTGGGTGCCATAGTACCTAAAACATAAGCATATATGCACCAAGCTTTGCCTCAAGAAATATAAAATGGGATGCTAAAATTATCTGAAGTAAATTGCAAAACAGTGTTACAAAAGCACATTTATAGGTTGTAGTCTTTTCTATGAGCCGTAAAGAAGGTTCGTAAACCAGTGGTTCAAAAATAATTTAGTTTTTGAAAGTTTCTACAAGACCAGGTATGACTTGCAAGTAGGTCGTAGAAAATTCCAGTGAATAATTAAATTCACGGAGGGATCTACAAGACCTATCTATGAGCCGTAAAGTAATGTACGACTCATAGAAGGTCTCATTTGATGGAATCTCAAGAATATCAAGCTTTTGGAATTATTCATGAGGGATAATGATGACACATGGATTACTCAATAGGCCATAAAAGCCACTCATAAACAAGAAAACTTAGTCACCTGAGTTTTTATGTCCATCAAAAGGACCCTGAAAGACATTTTCAACAATTAGATTATCAACATCGAAGCAAGAACACACGTACCCATGTGATTTCAACACTACACCCATCACCCCCAACATTTTCATCATACATGCACCTCATCAAAAGTGATTTAACATAAATTATCGTACAATTTCGACCATCTCTAATTGATTCAAACTAGATTATGTACCAATGTCATTAATCACCAATTCAAATTTATAATCATTCAATCTCATATGGTCAGTGGCAAAATAGGAACAAACAATTATCATTCACACAAGGTAAAAGTACCCAATTCTAGACATAGACAATAATCAAGCATAGGCAATCCTAATTTCAACTAATCACAAGTTCCATTCAAGCATGGTTTTTATGTCTAAACACCATTCCCCAACATAATGTTAAAATTACTTATTCAACCTGCTCAAATTAGAGGTTGAAATTAAATCAAAAACTTACCAAGAGTAGAGATTTACTTGAAGAAGAAAGAGAAGGTGAGTAGTCACAAAGCCTTAAGTGGCCAGAATAATTGATGGAAAAAGGGAGTCGGTGGTCAAAGATTGGTAAAAATAAATGAAGGGATGGGGAAGCTTGGATTGATCGGTAAATTAGGTCAAATTTTGACCCCTATATTTATACTTTGACTCTAGTCAACTAAATTTTAATGGGCCTGACCTTACGTAAACTCATTTATGAGCCATAAATGTATCTAATGCTCATAAATCATGGTTTCATAGAATCCTCAAAACATAGCAAAATTTTAGAAAACTTACCTGGATCCACAAGCCCCATCCACGACTTGTAGTTTGATGTACGAATCATAAAATTGGCTGATGGACTTGGGTGCATATTTTTTTGGCTTACTGGAAATATCTACGAGGTAGGGTACGAGTCATAAAGTGCTTTACAACTGGTAAGCCCACTCGTAGAGACGTAACCTGATGCTCTTTTTAGCCAAATTGGCTGACTTAGTCCAATACTTGCATACTCTTCATAAAATTCATTGTTACCCTATATGCAACTGGTCTAATGTTCAAACGTACATCTAATTGTAAGAAAATGAACTACCTATAAGTCCAAAAACTAAAAATAAACCTACAACTAAACTATTACATTAAAAACCTTGAGTTACCTCCCAAGTAGCACCTAATTTATTGTTGCGACACTACTTGGACACATTGGTTACTCAGACTTCGCCAATTTCCCAGATTTCACTCTTCAACTCATCTGGACGCTTGATGGACTAATGGATATCGAAAACAATGTCTTCTTCATTCAATCTAAACCTAAGTTAACTAGCTTCCATGTCTACTAGGGCTTATCCAGTGGATAGGAATGGTCTTGCCAAGATGATTGGTGCACCGAAGTCAACTCCAAAATCTAATATCATAATGTCTGCAGGGAATATGAACCTTTCCACTTTTACCAACACATCATAAAGTATCCCCACATACTTCTTCATCGTGTGATCTGCCATTAACAATTACATGCTAGTAGGAGTAGGAGCTTCAAATTAATACTGGCATCTAAGTCACATAGTGCCCTTGTGTACTTTACATCTCCAATGGGGCAGGGTACGGTGAAAGCACCTGGATTCTCTCTTTTCTAAACCACGAACTTCGTAGTGATAGCACCACAATGTTAAAGCTCTTAAGATAGCTCCTAACTCACAGTGCACTTTTTGGTGACCATGTCCCTCATATACTTCACATACCCTGGCATCTTCTCCAATTTCTTGATTAAAGGGATGTTGATGGAGAGTTGTCTTAACATGGAGAGAAAGTTCTTGAACTTGCCTTCCTCCTCCCTTTTTTAAAGTCTCTAAGTGAAGGGAGGAGGAGGCCTAGGGATGGGCTTAAACCTTTGTGGCGCATCAGCTGCTTTACTTACCCCATCCTTGCCATGATCATCTCCTTCATCCGCATCCTTTTCCATAACCATCTCCACTCAAACATCTTTTACAACCACCGGTAAGGGAGGGTCAACTGTGCTCTTTCCACCCTAAATAGTAACATTCATAAATTGCAATTCATTGTTAGGATTTTATACCGTATTGCGAGGTAGTGCACCCCTCTAAAACTGATTAAGCTGAGTCGACACTTGACTAAAGTGTTTTTCAAGTGGTTTGATAGCCACAAAGTGATACTCTATTTTCTGATTTATACTTGAAATATCTGATTTCATGCCCCTTAGAGTCTCATCATGTTTCCCAGCCTTCTTAAATAGGAGGTTAAACATCTTATCAATTTTGGAATTGCCTGAACCTGTGTTGCAATTATGTGGTGGCGCATAAGGACCATTTCTGAAGCCTTCTCTACGACCCCAATTTGTATCTAGACCCCTGTTCCTATCATAGTAACCTCCACGGTTGTCTTTGTAAGCTCCACCTTTTCTAAGTTTCCAACCTTGGTTTCCTTGACCTTGGCACTATTAGTCCTGATTGGACCCTAGGGTGTTGGTCTAGACAACCCTCATCTAATAATTAGCAAAGCATGAGTCCTTCTAATAATATGGCTCTCATACATAGTGCACGTGGAGGATGGTAAACCACTACATTCACTCTTTCTTGGTTTTGCTTTATCATCATTTCCATTCTTGTGTAAAGCTTAGCAAGTTGTTGCACAATTTCTTCATTAATTCTGCCTTGCTCTGGCCCCACATTGACAACACATGAACACTTTGTTGAAGCTCTATCCACTTGCCCCCATGCACTGTTTATTTTGACCACTCATTCCATTTGCTCCGCAATCATTGCAAATGGTTGATCTATAAACATAACCCCATGATATTGTCAGCATAAGCCTGACTATTCTCATCAACAGCATGGTAGAAGATCTCTACCAAGGTATCATTAACTATCTTGTCGTCAGTGATGCTCCTCGGAAATTTTATTAACCGCTCTCAAATAGTGCTTATTGAATCACCAGGAAGTTGCTCAAAGTTGTTGATCTGGTTCGTCAACATGAGCTACATTGATCAAGGGAAGTACCTTTTAAAAAATGCCTTCTGCAAGTCTACCCAGCTGGTGATTGAACTCTGTACGAGCTCAGATAGTGATCATGCAGCATTACCCGAAAGAGACAATGGGAAGATACGAAGTCTCACAACATCTATAGACAAATTATGTGTCCCCATCATATTCTTATAGACAAATGCCACATAACGCAATTGGCTATTTGGATCCTTTAATGGTAAGCCAACAAATAGACCACGGTTTTGCATCATTAGAAGTAACCTACTTGAAACTATGAATTTTTTGTCTACTGGTAGTGGTGGAAACAAAATAATTCCTGTCAACTCAATAGCTATAGGATTCAACCTATATTGATCTTACTGGTAAGCATTGGCATTGAAATCCTGAGGTTGTGGAACGTCCTCCAAAGAAGGTGGGTTCTAATTCCTATTCTTAGTATTATTGTCCCTATTTAGGGTTGCATTGGCTGCGTTGTTGGCATTGTCTAAGGCCATTCATCTTGTAGTTCGGTGGAACTCTGGATCAAATAGAGTTAAGGGCTTTCCTTGACTTCGAGTATCGGGCATATACTACTCTTACACCCTTCAAAAAACATAAACAACAAACAAAAGTAAAATAAAGGGAAATAAGGATTAACAATCGAACTGCTAATGAATTCACTAAGACAAAACATATTCCCCAGCAACGGCGCTAAAATCTTGATGTCGCCTAACGTACACCACCTTTTTAAAGGATAAAGGGGTCATTGTCAAGAAATAGAACCTAATCAAGGTCAGGATCGAACCCATAGGGAATATATAGACTCAAGACAGATTCACTAATATGCAATCAGAGCAGTTAACCAACTCAATTCCCCAAGGGAGAGGATTTCCAATAATCAATGAGAAAAATAAACTAAATTTCACAAGAGAAAATCAATAATGGAGAGCAACTAGGGAATTATGTTCCCCATGATTCCCCAACTAAGTATCACCAAATAAACTACTTCTTTTCTATTGTATAGCATAAAGAACGATAATTTAAGTTCAGCAAGCCCTTTGATCAAAAGTGAGAGGAAAATGTCACTATGTGACTTGGCCCATCTCCATAGTGTGCATTGCTAACAATTAACTATTAGTCCCATTAAAACCATCCCTTGGCCCAGTTTGGTTGATTAAGCGAGAACACATCAATCGAATCTCATAAATTAATCTCTTTTCCTATTCATTACTACCTTGGTCCAGTTAGTGACACTAGACGAGTTCTGATATTGGCCACAACTAGATAGCATGCATAAAGAAAAGGGTTAATTAACACATGCATATACACTTTTCAAGAATTGTGAATCATCCAGTTCGACTTTGTTAGTTCTTCATGGTTCCAACAATCATAGTTGTGGATTTAGCTACTCATGATATGTGTAAATGAAGATATTATGAATTGAGAAGATATAATTAAACACTTACACAATTGTATTAGGATCAAACAAATCCAATGTCAATGAAATCACAATCTTGGAAATTAAATTAAAGCACAAGTGTTTACAAACACTCTCATAATTTTTTCTCTAAGAATTTTGAATTCTCTGAGCACTTAACCTAAACTACACAAAACTGATGTGAATTACTAATAACATTTGAAAAATAACCTAAAAATTTATTTATAATAATAAAAAATAAGTCCTAAACAAATTAGGGAAATAGGTTGGCAAACTCCATAAAAGCACTTTACAACTCGCAATGACTTCTATGGCTCGGAGTCGGGGTCTCATAATCAATAGCTAGAATTATAGAATTCACTTCCATGACACCCCTCACAACTCGTAAAGTTGTTTACAACCCGTAAATAGGGTTTTGTCTAATAATTTTCCTGCAAGTCCTCTTCTAATCCTTAGGGCACGAATGGTATTCTAACACTCGTAAACTACACCATGACTCGTCTGCATAATCATAGACTTCAACTTTAGGAAATAGCCCCTCACTGGAAATCCTCATGAAACCTATCTACGACTCGCAGAATGCTTTACGACATGTAGAATATCTCGTACGATAACATAAACCAGCAACTTCTGCAAGTTTTCCTGAAATCATAGCCAACCTATAATCCTGCAAATGTAAACACAAAAACACATAATACCCACCAATATCACATTGAGAACTCACATAATTCTAAGATTAAAGCACTAAAAGTGTTGTATTTTTGCAGCACATCAACCCCGAATGCAGATCAACCTTAGAAAACATTGAGGCCCCCTTGCAACTAATCAAAAAAATTATCAATAAGTGACAGAGGGTAGCGATTCTTCACCGTCATCATGTTCAGTAATTGATAATCAATATACATCCTTCTTTGCCACAAACAAGATAGGAGCTCCCCGGGGGAAACTTTCGGCCGAATAAACCCTAGATCTAGAAAACCTGATAGCTTGGTACTAAGCTCCTTAAGCTCTGCAGGAGCCATCTGGTACGGAGGAATAGATATGAGCTTAATGCTCGACTAAACCTCTGTCACAAAATCAATAACCCCCTCAGACGGTAACCTAGGTAAATCTGTTAGAAATTTCAGGGAACTCCACACAACCAACATGGACACCACAAGAGGAGTCTTAGATGTTACATCGCGCACTTGGGATAAATATACTAAACATCCCAAAGATATCAACCTCTAAGATTGCATATATGATGCAATACTTACTGAAGTTTGACTCACAGACCCTTGCCAGACCATGAGAGACATCTCTGGTATCACCAAGGTAATAGTCTTGGCATAACAATCTAATATAGCATGATATCAGGCGAACAAATCCATACCCAAAATAAGGTCAAAGTCCAGCATATCGAGTAATATCCAGTCGATCCAAGTGTCAAAAACTTGGAGAGTAACCATACCCTCTACAAACTCGATCAATAACCAACGAATCCATTACCAAGGTTGATACCAAAACTAGAGAGGATAGAGGCTTGATATTCCCCCAGAGGAGGAACATAATACACAAATACATAGGAAAAGATGCAACCTAGATAAAATAAGGTAGAAGCTGCCCGACGGCATACAAAATCACACCGGTGATGGCCTCATGAGAAGCCTCAACCTCGGCCTATGTTGGTGCAGCATAAAAGTGATCCTGATAGCCTACCCCTCAAATATCACCACTACACTAGCTCTACTATCCCTGAAGGGCCTTCTAAAACACTGTTGGTTACCTTGCTGGTCCCTTTACTGATCATCTCGATGGTCATGACCTTAAGTACTAACACTGCCGCCCAGTGTAGGAGTTGATTTTGGGGGCTGTAAGGCGGTAAGCGTTGCTCTATGCTTGGGATAATCCTTGAGAAATGGTTTGGTGCCACACATACAAAATAGGCCGAAACAATCCTATCCCTATAACCACGATCCTACTGACCCAATCTAGATGCCCTAGAAGCCTAGCTACTCACAAAATATGACCTAATTGATTTCGAAAAAGAAGAATCATTATCCCTCTGTCTGCACCCGTCTGAGGAACCACCCCTGCTGTAAGTATACGGGAACTGAAAGCCACCCTCAAAAGCATGTAGCGATGCCTGGTATGGATGGCTAGTCTGAACCTACTGACATATCCTCGGAGGTTTATCTCTCAATGCTCGAAACCCTGCTTGGGAGTTACTGAACTCTCTGTCATGTCTAGCCTGCTTTATGTTACCCTATTGGACCTCGTCACTAATCTACTCTAACGAGCATGCATGACCAAAAATGTCCAGAAATGAGTGGCGTGAAGCCACTGGTCCATGGGTGTCCATGCTCAATCGAGGACTCAAACATCATACAAAGGAGTGAATCCTCTCCCTCTCTGAATGCAGAATTGTTATAGTATATAGGGAGAGCTCCGGAACTTTAACCTTATATTGACATAGTCATTTGTCCCTAGTCAAGTCGCAGAAATGGATCCCAACAACGGTCTCTAAAGCTCTTAGATAGAAATATAGTTAGAAAAGATTTGTAAACTCTGCCCACGCTAATGGTTGGACATATGCTGGCCTAGTATACCAAAAAATCCACCACCACTATCTTGCAGTACCATCAAGTTGATAAGTAGTAAATTCAACACCTTAGGAGTCCAGTAATCGCAAAGCCCGTAGCAACTCCATGCAAGTTGTCAAAACTCCTATGTATCCTCCCTCACAACTCCAAAACCCTACCAGGGGGAAGTCTCAAAAAGTACACAAGTATCCACTGGAAAAATAAACTACACTCTTCCCTCCAGTTAATCTGGGACCTCTAAAACAACAAGCTCCACTAGTGCCTGAACTTGTGGAGCTGGAGCTAGTGCTGTACCCTTTTGTAGGGCTCTAAGCATTGTAGGATCTATCCAAGAATTGTTTGCACCTCTGGAGTTGCTGTAAAAGCAGCTAGGAGAGTCGGTGCCTCTGATTGTGGTTGGACTAGGGCATTCGATATCTACTCCTAAGGCTCGGGTGATTGCTCTATGATTGGGATTAATGGTTCAGCCCTACCTCAACCCCAACTCTTGCCCTGAAGATGCATCCTAGGTGCCATACCTATGATGATCAAAAAAATTTAGATTCTCAGAACTCGAACAACCACTAACAAAACACAAACAAGAATCAACAACATAAGAGTGTTCATAAACATCAGGTAGCCTCCCGGAGATAACCCATGGATGTCTCTGCATCTATCCATAGGACTCTATTAGATTGTAGCTTTGCATGGGCTGAGACCAGTGAAACTTAGGCTATGATACCAACTTGTCACAATACAGTCCTAATAATGATAGTGCCTGTTAGGTCCTACTTATAAGAAAGCGAAACTTCAACCCCAGCGTACATGGCCTAGCTTCTAATCAAGACCGAACCAACAATAATAATAATAATAAAGGAACCAAAACCTACCCAAAACCTGGAAGACAGCTATATAGATCTACAATAAACAAAAATACATACAGGTATACATAATAGCCAAACAAAAATATAATATATGACCTTGGAGTACTCTTATAAATACATAGTATTATAGTACAAGGCCAAAGTCTAAAAGCAAAAGAGGACCATCAAAACAAGGAGACTGTGATGATTCTAGAGTTGCCAGTGCTCACCAAAAAGTAGTCTCCTACACTCCTAAATTCCTTAAACTTAGTGCTCCCAACTTGAACCTGAACCTACACTATGAGAAGATACAAAAGTAGGGGTGAATACCAGAAAAAGGCACCCAGTAGGCATCATCGACCGGTCGTGTAAAAACCCATAATTCCATGCTCCTATGTATCCATGTTTCAAACCTTATTTTTGTAGGGTGGGAGTTTTTTAGGGTCGTGGGATACTTCTAGTAATTAGACGAGTTGAAGACTTTCCTATGAGTTGAGATTAGGGTGTTGGTTTATCTAAGGGTCAACTTTAAACTTGCATAACCTTTAGAACACTTGGAACTGGAAGACCTAATAAGTGTCAAAACAAAGCTCTTTGAGTTAGCTTTCTAACGCACTTGGCTTCACCTCATTCCGAGGTCGAATGAAGGAGTTATTATCGTTCTTGTGAGACCCTCTAGTGCAGCGATGTCACACGGATAGCTTGACGAACAGTGAGGTTTTGGATGGGGTGTGTGGGCTTCCTTTAGCTGGAAAAAGACTATTTTTTGTCTAAGGAATATGACATGAAGAGTGGCATGGGCTGTGTTGCTTGCCACTGACCATGTGGCTAGGCATGGGAGTGTGCAAGGGAAGCCTAGTGAGCGAGGGAGGAAGATCTTGACTAAGTGTTGTGCCACAGCCATGTTCACAGGCCGTGGAAGGTCTACTGAGTTGTGGCCTTGGGCTGGGGGTGTCCTGAAAACATTTTTCTCACAAAGTGTGGCTCAATGGACCACTACACAGACTATGTAGCACGACAGTGGGCTGTCAAAGTGATGATGACGTGAATTTTTTCTATGTTTTCCAACTTCCAATTTTTGACCAAATCTCATCTCATGGGCATTCCACAACCCTTGGAGTGCCAAACGATTGGTGAAGCCATCAGTGGAGCTTTACTTTGCCAATTTTTCCATAAATTCATTAATGGCTTTTTTGTGCATTTAATTTATTCCAATGAACTTTTTACACTTCCAATGCTATCTTAACCTCCCAAAAAGACCTAAACCTTATTCAAAATGATCAAATTCATTACTCTCAACTTAAACACACTCTCATATTTTCTCAAGAGCCTCCATCAAAACCCCAATACAAATTCAAGGAAACTCAAGAGCAAGCTTTGAATTCCAAGACCCACTTCCAAACTCCAAGTCATTCACAACCCAATTTCTAGAAACTCAAAGTCTAATGTATGTGGGTTTCATTCATGGGTACTTTTCACCCATGAAGCCCAATCTTCCATTTCTATGAAAATTACACATTTCCAAGTTGTGTTGCTTATGGATGATATTCATTAGTGATTATGATCATATACTTTATTGGGATTTCATGAATGTTTGGTTGAAAACACATGATTACACATTTTTAAGTGAATAAAATAAGATGATTCACCTATTATGATTATGCATGTTTTAAGATATAGAACTATGATCTCTCTTGATACTTGATGGGGGGTTTTCAATGTATTTCACATGAGGGTTTTACCAAGTATTGATGGGTTGATTTATATTAGAATTTCTCTCATTATTTCATTCTTTATTTGCATAGTTTAGCACTAGTATTAAAAACTTACCAAGTGTTTGATAAAATGTCATGTTTAGGGTTCTTGAGCTATTGATGATCCATTGCATGACCTATGACTTGAATGACTTTATAATGATGTAAGGAAGGTACATATGTGTAGATTTCATGAAAAGTACCTATAGTGTTGCAAGTTGACCACACATAGTTAAGGGGGTGCTAGACCTCAATCACCATGGATGTCGGGGTGCAATCCACCATCAACCAATTGAGGGGTTGATACCTCAATCACCATAGATGATAGGGTGCAATCCACCATCAACCAATTGAGGGGTTGATACCTCAATCATCATGAATAGCAGGGTGCAATGCACCATCAACAAATTGAGGGGTTGATACCTCAATCATCATGGATGGCGGGGTGTTGTCATGACCCAAGCCTAGGACCTAGAAATAACCAGCAAATGGGAAACCCGAAGGAACCCCAAACAAGCCTAATGGCATATCATTACACATCCTTATAGCGAAGCAATATAAAACATCATAAGAAACATGAACAAGGGGAAATGTGACTAAGGGAGAAACAAAGAGTTTAATACTTAAATAACATAGATGAGTCAAATCTCAAACATAATACATAACTTGTCCAACAACACCTCTAAACATAGATACTTAGTGGGGGCCAAGACAAAGCAACCGGGCTCACCCTTATAGTCAAAATAGCAACAAAGAAGAAAGAATCAATACATAACATAAGAAACATAGACTAACGTCCCCAGAATGGAGGATTCACTAATAAGATTGAGTGAAATCGTACTAGCCACATGGGTAGAGATGCTCAAGCGGGGCTCTGGTTCCTCCATGGTCATATCATATAGGCATAGAGTATGCGTTAGTACGTTGGAATGTACTAAGTATGCGGGATGCAATGTAACAAGAGATAAACAATGTAATAAAAATGCATAACAATAGACAATAGGCATAATATAACAATATGACATGTATGGACAATGCTTATAGTAAAACATGCTTAAAAATATCCATTCTTTCATAGATTACTTAACCCATTCACATAACATAATTAGCTTATCCAATTACCTTATACTACAGGGTGAGAAAGATATCATTAGTTCATAACGCCAAATCATACACTAGAGTAAGGAGTGCATCATAGTTCATAACCTCATAAAGAGTAACATAACCTCATAGAGAGTAGTGTAACCTCATGAAGAGTAACATAACCTCATAGGGAGTAGCATAACCTCATAAAAAGTAACATAACCTCATAGGGAGTAACATAATTTCATAAAGAGTAACATAACCTCATAGGGAGTAGCACAATCTCTAATGAGTAAATTGCATTCATACATGAGGGTAAGGTGTACAACATAGCTCATAACCCCTACAAGTAGGAATTGGCCTTGCACTAGAGAGTAAAGCATGTAACATAGTTTATAACCCCTCCTAGTAGGCTTTCACAATTGACAAGACCATTAACCTTATCTTAAGAATCCAACAAGTCATCAACAATTAACAAGAACATAACAATATGAGAGCCCAAGAATTCCCTTGCAATACCAAAGGTGCTTTACATGATTCAAACACACATACTCATTCCTTTCATCTGTATATACGTATATTCCCTTTGTATCAACATTTGGTCATCACATAGATACATCATTTGATCATTCAACTCATAAAACATGCATTAGACCCACAATTCCTCAAGAAACCACAGTCGGACATTTTATCAAACACTTGATGGGTGTGTACTTGGAGTAAAAGACCATGCAATTTATAGATGAAATCATGTAATAAAATCAAATGTAAAACCACTAATCAAGACCTTGCAATACCCCCAAGACATACACTTCAAAATCGCTCATCAAATACAACATTAGATCAAAGATTTAGAGCTCAAAACATGCTAAAACAACCATACTTTCATGAACTAAAATCATTGTGCAGTGAATTTCTCAATATATAGACACGCATGAAAAATCAACTTTAAATCATGCAATATTAGTAAAAAGGAGGCTTAGGCACAATGGGTGGAAAGATCCAATGGATTAACACCACATACCTTAGCTTTTGGAGAAACCTTGAAGAAGGATTTAATGCGCACTTGAAGCTTGAGTGAAATCCTTGATGAAATCCTTACGATTGGTCTTGAGTTTAGGACTTGAATTTTGGAGTAAATATTTGGCTGTGTGTTTTACTGAGTACTGGATAATGTTTAGGATGATATGAGGGTGAAATAAGGCTAAGTATATGAATTTTCATATGGGAACCCTTAGGCCCAAGACTTTGATATCTTGGACCGAAGTCAAGAGAAAATAGGACCAAACGGATTGCTCACTGGAATTGCATTTTCTACACAAACGAGTTCCATGAAAATGGGCATAACTCCTTCATATGAACTCGAAATAAGGTGAAACCAAGTGTGTTGGAAAGTTAATTCAATGAGATTTAATTTTTAGGTCGTGGGACACCCAAGGGTTTTTATGTGACAAGATATACGCCCCTTCAAATTTGACCCACCAAAATTATGTTTTTGTGATTTTTAGATTTTGATACGGTTTCTCTAAAATTCGGTTGAACCAATTTCCCACTCAATGTGACCCCCTAAACAAGAATATAAAGTTATATTTTCAATGTAACAAATCGAACTTTACATACATGGAAATTACCATTCTGGGCACTTTCGAGGCACATTTTTGTGCACCTTTTTTAGGGTCATTTCAATAACTCCCCCTTGGGAACATTTATCCCCGAATGTCAAAGAAATGTACAAGAGAAGAGTAAATATAAAGAGATCAACCCCAATAAGAATGCAACAATACACTTTAAGACACCATTTTCAAAACCTCGATATAAGTGTAAAATCATCATAAACTTGCCAACTTAATCATGGATGCATATGAATGATATAGGGGTGCAAACATAAGACGGAATCATTGAAAGGACTTGACATGTCACCATAAGCTTTAATATAATGAAAGAAATATGGATATTGCTCCTCTGTGCCCTCTCCAGCTTCCTGAGAGACATAGACAAATAGACGACTCTTCCAAATGGCCTTAATGAACACCACATCCACATTAATCAACCTATCCACTCATCCATGCAGCACCTCTACCAGAACTCCTTCCAAGCCAACTTATCCTCCACCTCACACATAACTTCAAAGGGTTCTATAACACTAGAGTCTCCAACACATCCCATCCACCTAAAAGCATGAAAAACAGGGCAAACCATATATACATCTATAGGCAAATCCCCAAACTTATGCAACCTTACCAACCTCCTTCTACACTCTATAAGGAATCAGAATCCTCAACTCAACCGTAGACTTTAAATTCACCTAATGATGCTACGTGTTTTGTCTCTCTTAAACACTTTTGATTATTTAGGATATGAAAAATGTCCCTTAGCCCCATATTCTATTTTTAGTATCTCTTATATTTGTTTTATTGTTTCCACGACCAAGGATGTGCAATGAATATTAAGAGGATTGATTGGGGTCACTTTGGGTTCCCCATTCGTTATGTTACAACTAGGCCCTAGGCTTTGGTCTTGAAAAACATGGTATTAGAGCACAAGGTTGTTAATGGTTCTCGACATCCATCACACCATGTGGGTTAGAGTCTTATTCATGGTTATAAAGCATGACACAACTATAAATGGGAGGCTATGAGGCGTTTTAGGAAATATTTCACTTTTTCATGATCCATATCATGCGGTAGAGTTAGATCCTCTAAGGTTTATTACTAATTTCTAACTGTTACATTTCAGAATATGCCTCAAGCTACTCAGGATAGTGATATATCGAATGCAGTGGTTTGCAATGCTCTATGGGTATTGCCCAAGGCCTTGACTGTCTAACTCAATCGATCAGTGGGTACCCTTGAAACTTCAAATGGTGAGAGTGGAGAGAGAAAGGCCAAGAGATCCCAAATTGGAGTTAGGAATCCATACGCCACTCATCCTTGATGCCCAAGGTGTGGGAGGAAACACGATGGCACACATTTGAGGAACATGGGTGCATGCTATAGGTGTGGTGAGATGGACCACAAGATAGTCGATTGTCCATATGCTCAAAAAAGGAGAAGAGGGGAGTCTTAGAAGACTCGATATGAGGGTGGTTTCCCAAGTGCTAAGAGTGAGCTTCTCCAACAAAATCATGAATGCTGAGGCCAAGGGTCCTCTAGTGTACCGAACAAGAAGCTTGTTATTGATAGAATGATTAACCCGAGGTTCCTAGGTAGCAATGGTGGGATGACAAAACCTAAGTGCTATAGTTGTGGGAAGAACCATGGTGGTCCATGCTTGAGGAAAATCTAATGTTTGTTATTGTTGTGGTGTGGTGGGCCACAAGGTTGTTGATTGTCCACATACTTGAAAAGCATGTAAATATGGTCGATGTCAAGAACAAGATAGTCATGTTGATCAAGAGGTTAAAGGATGGGATGAGGCACCCGATATTATTACCAGTAAGTTGAAGTTTCCTTTAACTTTGTTATGCATGCATTGGTTAGTCCGGGTGTCACTATTTCTTTTGTTAATTCTTTTGTTGCTAATAAATTTCATTTGTGTCCTAAATTGTTATGTGAACTTCTCTTTGGTGTCTACCTCATTACTGAATGTATTGTTGCTAGAAAGTTCATAGAGATTGTACTATGTTCATATTGCATTCGGTCTTGCCTTATGAACTTGTTGAGTTAGGTATGGTGGATCTTGGTGTCATACTTTGGGTGGATAAGTTGCATGCATATTATGTCTCCATTGATTGTAGGACTCATAGAGTTATATTCTAACTCACTAATGAACTCGTCCTTGAGTGGGGTAGGCGG
>JAOTQR010099892.1:0-29285 GCA_025774065.1 Solanum ossicruentum | reverse complement strand
ATGTCACTTATAATATGTATGCAATACGCTTAGATATAAGTTGGTTCTCCCGAGCCTTATCGGCAACGGGTGCCAGTTCGCCCTATTCAGACTTTAGGGCGTGACACTTATGTTGGCATAACAATAAGAAGTGTCTAATTTTATTTGGGCATCGTAGCCGCCATATCCATTTAAAGTTTGTTGTTGTGGGTACGGGGCTTAGGTGTGCTAGTAGTTTGTAGACAGAGGCTGTTGTGAGGGAGCCTGTGGGCCAATGCCTCCAATTTATTGAGTCCTTCTTCTGTCGGGTCATGTAAAAATTCAATATTTTGTTTATGATTTCTTTGGAGAGTTCGAAAGGGATGATACTAGTACTGATTGTGTTATTGCTTACTATTTCTCCCACTTTTTTAGAATTATCTTTTTCGTAGAGTGGTCCTTGTATTAATTCCCTAAGTGTATTTCCATTATCTAGCCATCTATCGAACCAGAATGAGGTTGCCATTCCATCCCCTTGATTCCAGCTTATGCCATTTTTGTAGATGTTTCATCCTTTGACTAGGTCCTTCTACACTTTGCTATGGCGGTTTAAGGCTCGGGTGTGGTGGTCCAGTGTCCCATTAGTGGTGTATTTTTGAAGTAGTAAGGAGTCCTAGGGTGCAGTTTGGTTTTTTAAAGTTCGCCAAACTAGTTTTCTGTATGCGCAACCCTCCCTTGTCCTTAGGTTGGGTTAGTCTCCCATTTAACAAGATGTACCTTCCATTTTTCTTTTGTGGTCCCCCAGATAAAATTGTGTTGGATTTGGTCCATTTTTTTGTGATAGTGGGAGGGAGTTTAGTAATTTGCATGATGTGGGTTAGAATATTATTTAGGCAGGCCTTAGCTAGAGTTGTTCGTCCTGCCATTGTTAGGAATTTTGTTTTCCAACCTGTTAGTTTCCTCCTCATGTTATCAATGAGGAATTGGTGCATGTATAGTATGGTGCGTTCATTAGATATTGGAAACCCAAGGTACTTCCCAAAGTGATTTCCACGCTTGATCCCGAGTTCATGAGCAATATCATCTTTGAGGGAGTCTGGGTAATTGATGGACGATATTAGTTTTGATTTGTTTATATTTATAGTTTGTCCCGAATTTTTGAGAAGCTGCTTATAACTTCCTTAATGATTTTACAGCTTGATATGGTCGCTTGACTCATGGGAATGAGATCATCTGCAAAAAAGAGATGTGAGAATTTGGGGCCTTTGTTTGAAATCCTGATTGATTTCGAGCTTTTTTGGGACACTGTATGTTCAATCTTTTTCTCTATTTCTAGGAGGTAGTGGTAAGGTCTATGCACATTTTACCTTCCCCAGACCTACTTGTGGGATTCCACTGGGTATGTTGTTGTTGTTGCATGTTTAGTCTTTTTAGAGTGTAGTTGCATGCACATTATGAAGATGTAGGGTGATAGTAGGTCCCCTTGTCGGATTCTCCTCGTGGGTTCGAAGAAGTCTGTCCTTGTTCCATTTATAAGGATTGCTATTTGGCTAGTTGTAATGCATGACATTATTAGCTTGATGATATTATAGGGGAGTTTGAAATAGTGGAGAGCCTCATGAACAAAGGACCACTCAATTTTATCGAAGACATTTTCCAGGTCCAATTTTGATATCATGTTGGCTCGGGCTCCTTTCATTTTCTTAAAATGTGTAAATATTTCCTGGATTATGATGGCATTATCCGAAGCTTATCTATTTCTAAGGAAGCTGCTTTGGTGGGGCCCAATTAATTTATCCATGTGGGGCCGGAGTCTCGTGGTAATTATTTTTGTTATTATTTTGTAGGTAGTATTGCAAAGGCTAATAGGGCGAAAGTCTGTGATATTATTTGCATTGGCTTTTTAGGAATAAGGTAGAGATGGGTTTTGTTGGTATCTGGTGGGATTTGGCCTTTGAGAAAAGCGTCTTTGCATAGATTAATTATTGATTGGCCCACTATGCTCCAGTATTTTTGGAAGAAATATGGGTGTAGGCCATCTGGGCCTGGAGCTTTTCGTGGCTGGAATGAGCATGTGGAATCCCAAATTTCATTATTCGATGGGTTGTTTCATAGATTTTGGAGATATGGGTGGTGAGTGTTTTGTAGAGGTTAATGTTGAAGAATTGCAAACTTTGGTGCTTGGTTGAAAAGAGTTCTTTGAAGTACGAAAATGTAATGTTATGAATTTCAATTTGGAACTCTAGGTTTCTTTGCTAGTTTCTAGGGCGATGATTCTGTTTCTGTGTCGTCTATTTAAGGTAATGGCATGAAAGAACCTAGTGTTTGTGTCTCCTTCGCACAGCCATGTGACTCTAGATTTTAGTTTCTAGAATTCTTTTTCAATACATAGTAGGTGGTTATATTCTTGAATGAGGGATTCTTCGAGGTTAGCTAGAAAAGGACTGTGTGTATAGTGTGGAGATTTTTTGATACCTTCCAATTTGCAGAGTATTTTATTTTGCTTATAAAAGATATTTTCAAAAGTTTTCTGATACCACTGTAAGGCATTCTTTTGGAAGGCTGGTATAGCCCCCAGTATGCTCGTGGTGTTTTCCGCGTGTTTTTAATTATCTCGATAAGTTTGGGTATGTGGCCCATATTGTTTCACATCTGAAGGGCCTATCTTGTGTGCAGTGTAGGTGTGGAAATAGGGCGAGGATGAGGGCCAGTGGTCGGAGTGCATACGAGGTAAGTGTTGCACGACAGCATTGGGGAATTGGTGGACCCACTTGTCATTAGCAAGGAATCTATCTAATCTTTCTTAGATTAATTGGGAACAGTTTTTAAAACGTTTGTTCAGGCACGTTTAGCGGCATCCTTTAAACCCTAGATCAATCAATTCATAAAAATTAATTGTGTCCTAGAAGATTTTGCTGCGATTACTGTGTATGGGTTGACTCCCTTTTTTCTGTGGCTCTGAGTAGTTCGTTAAAGTCTCCTCCCAGGAGCCATTTGCCATTGACGTTATTTTTTATTGTTTTTAGGTTTTCCCATAGAATATTACGTGAGTCTCCATAATTACTAGCATAAATAAGACTAAATAACCAAGATATATTAGTAAAGCATACCTTAACCATTGCATGGATATCTTGGCCTGATATGGATATGTCATCCAACTTGAGAATTGCATTATTCCAGAGCAAAGCTAGTCCTCCAGAACGTCCTACGACTGGTACTTGTACCATGTCGGTAAAAGGAAATTTTTCCAAAAGTGGTTGGCGGTCATTCATCTTGGTCTCTACTAATGCTACTAGAGGAGGTCTGTGCCAGTCGATTAGTGCTCTAGAACTTCTATTAAAGTCATCACTGCTACATCCTCTACAATTCCAAACAATGAGGTTCATGGATTTATTCAAGGGTTGGGTGGGTCTGGACGTCATCACACCTAGAATCTCTCTCCTCAGGGTAGAATTCAGTATTACTACATAGCTCCCTACCGTGTGGTTGGTCGAGATCCGTATATTCAAAGAGCTTTTTAACAAATTTGCTGGACATATGAGTATGAGTTTTTTTCGTATCTCTCTTTGAATATGATAATTTTTATATCTTTTAGTACTGTTAAGTCCGTTCTTGTCTCCCTTAGGTCCTTTATTGGGTCTTCTATCTCTTGCAGGTTTGTCTCCTCTCTTGTTGTGTTTGCTAAGTAAGGGGGAAGGGAGTGGTGGGGAAGGGGTGCTACCTGTCTTCCTGGCGAGTTGATATTGGGAACCATCTGAGTGGGGCTCTCCATCGCTTCTAGGTTCTCCATAGTTTGGTAGAAGGGAGGGGTTCCAATGTTGCTCTATGGTGCCACTCGCTCCTCCGATATTGGTGGGGATAGTAGAAAAGGGGTGGAGAGGTCAGTGGGTCCTGGGCGAAAAGTGTTGAGGGGGTTAAAAAGTGGTTTTTCCCATGTTGGATAATGGTAGAATGGAAGTTGTGGAAAAGGTAGAGTCTAGGGGGGTCGGAGAACTGTCGATAGCCATAGGTGATTGTTGTATGTTTGGACAGCAAGTCACATCCCTTCTTATACCACTTCGGCTAGGAAGGTGGCATTTTGAACTAGTATGACTACATTCTTCCCCTCCACTACTGCGCTGAAGGAGAGAGCTTATCTCTGTAGACTTATTTCGAGCTAAGAGTGGGGCGTTTGATTTGGTTTGGGGGCTAGAGTTGCGTAGAAGGTGTTGTGGCCTAGAGTCACTAGGCTTGTTTTAAGGGGAGTCTCTGGGATTATTGGATTCATGGTGGTGTGAGTTGGACGTGGAGAGTTCCTTGGTTCTCCTGTGTGATGCACGTCTCCTTTGGGTAGACAAGGGGATTCTCGGCATTATGGGGTGGGTTGGTAGTGATGTTAGCAGTACTAGGTATATTTGTTTTGTTATTTATGGAAAGTTTGGGCTTCCGTATTGGGGAGAACATTATTTATTATGTTAGATTTAGTATAAGTCCGTGGTAAGTTGCCATGATTGGTGGTCATATAGGGATCATTGGTTTCCAAACTTTTTGGATTAAGGGGATTAGATGGTGCCAACGAGGCGTTAATATTGTTTAAGGGGGTAGTAGACTGATAGGTTGAGAGTTAGGGGGATTTTGAGGTAATTTTTGGTGTTTGGAACTTGTGCCTGTAGGGGCCACTTTAAGGGTCAACATAGGGGTACCTATTGTAACAGGCCTTCTGTTAACGTTGTCCCCTATATCTGCAAGATTTTTGTTAAATTGTTGTGTATTTTTTAATTTTCTTTTAGTGTTTGACTGTGCAAAGGTGGTGGTGACATCATTTGATGTGACATCATGAATGATCGTATTATGTTGAGAAGGTATAGTCTTGTTTAGTTACACCGGTTACTTCAACTTACCATTGTCGGGGCTTATGTTCACTGGTGACTCCGAGATAGTGATTTGTTTGTATTGAAGTACTTTGAATTCGAGATACTTACCTGAATCCGCATGAAATAATTTGACATTGATATCTATCTTGTTGTCATTGTTCTTCCCTGTATTTGTTTTGCTTCCTCTCTTCTTGGTGAGGTCTTGTTTTTGCGTTCGAGCAAAAGAGACAATCTGCCAGCTGTCATCATTTGTATTATAGGGAGTTGCTTGTTGTGTGGTTTGGCTTGTCTAGTTATTATCCTTTGTCCTTATGTTGGTCTCTGTTTTTTGCTTTTCTTGACAGTAAAAGCTAGTATGTCCTAGGACGCCGCATTTGGTGCATAGTATGTCTTGGCCTTCGTACACAAGGTTTTTTTTATGATGGTCGATGTAGATGTGTTTTTAAACTAGAACCCCTATGGTCATTTCTACACAGATCCTGCATAGCGTCCTCAAAGAGTCTCCTTTGTACAGACGTTTATTTTAACTAGGCATCCTAGTTTGCTTCCAATGCAAGCCAAAATCTGGTGGTCGTGGAATTCGTGGGGAGTTCTAGTAACCGGATCCATATGGCTGATTTCGTTTCTCCAGCTTTTGACTCCACGAAGTTGGGGTGCCATTTATTGACTGACAAGAAGAAACCAATAACTAACCATGGCCCTTGTTGCAAGGTCTTGTGGATATTTTCTTCCTTGTAGAACTTGACAATATAATAGTCTTGACCCAAGTCAATTAGGACTATTTCTTCGGTGGTCTTCCACATCATGGAGAGTTTCCTTTGAGGTAAAGATGATTTAATTTTTCCACAGGACCTTGATTATTATTGAGTATGCCCAAGGTTGATAGATCTGTTGCTTGTCTGCTTCCATGAGTTGGATTCCATCTTCTTTGTCTAGTTCATGTTTGGTTACGACAACATCAATTTGCATTTTATTTGGGGTTGGTATGTCCATTTTGCTCTTCTTTCTACAGTAAGGTTTGGTGAGGATGTCTTTGAAAGATGGTGGCTTTGCACTTTGTTCTTCCGATTCGATAGTTGTCCCTTCGATTTCATGTTTCGTCCATTCGTTTTTTACATCTGGTGGTGCAGGTGTGTTCAGGGGCTCTTCGTTCGCCTCTTGGGAGTTTGGAGAACAATCCATCTTGTTAATGGTCAGTTGTCTAATCACGAAAGCTAAGAGAGGCGAATCTAAGAATTTAAGAAAATATGTGCACCATATGGTACTTTCAGTTTTATTTTTTAAAAAATGACAAAATGGTGCTATTGGTTGGGATTAAATGAAACGGCCACAAAAAGTGCCCAAAAATATGCTTCGGAAGTGTCAGAAACCATAATTTCCATATATCTCAAAATCCATGCGAGATATCAAAAATCCAACTTCATATTCTTGATCAGGAGGCAAAATTGAGTGGGAAATGGGTTTAACCCCGATTTTACAGTAATTGTAGTGAAATTTGATTTTTTTTCAAGTTTGCACAAAACAGTGATGATCCGCAATGGTATCGTGACGCGCAGTTGTAAAATTTGCCTTCGCGATAGGTCTGCGTCGCGGATCAGATGCGGACCTGTGTATTTTATTGCCAGTGATTTTTATCTCCGTCCAAGGCTTTTGGATCTTGGGCCTAAGTCTTCCTATGCGTGAAAATACTTATTCTTAGCCATACTTCACCTTCATATCATACAAGGCATTCCCCAATACTCTCTCAAACACTTAGACAAACATTTCACCCCAAATTTCAAGTCCCAAAACTCCTCCAGATCTTAAGGATTTCACTCAAACTTCAAGTCTCCATTTCCAATCTTCATCAAGGATTCTCCAAAGTCAAGGTATATGGGTTTCAACTAGTGGGTCCTTTCACCCATGGTGCCTAAGTTACCTTTTTACCTAAATCTCTTGTTTCTAAGTTGATTTACTTATGGGTCTTATTTACTATGAATTTGACTATGAAATATGTTGGGGTTTCATAAAAATGTGACTGTTTAAGCATGTTTTAAGCTATGAATCTTAGATCTATCTTGAGATTTGATGAAGGGTTTTGATGAATATTGTATGATGGTATTACCATGTGTTGGTGGGTGGTTTCACATTGGATTTTCTTGCATGATTTCACTCTTGAATTGTGGTTTACACTAGCATTACACACCGGCTAAGTGTTTGATAAAATGTCCGATTATGGATTCTTGAGTTGTTGAAGGTCTAAAGCATGGTTTCTGATTTGAATGACTTCATGATGAAGAAAGGAATGTATATATGTATCATTTTCCTCTACAGTGTTGTGAGTTGATCAAGCCTCGCTCGGGGGGTTGTACGCCCGGGTAACCACATTGAGGGGTTGGTATCTCAATTGCCTCACTTGGGAGGTAGTAGGCCTGGGTGGTATTTGTAAATACTTTTGTATTTGTAAATACTTTTTATGGTTCTTGAAGTTTTGCTATTGTATATACTTTGATTGTACCTCAATTGCCTCGCTTGGGAGGTAGTAGGCCCGTGCTACCATGTTGGGGGGTATGTACCTCAATAACCATGTTGAGGGATTTGTACCTCAATTGCCTCTCCAAGGGGGTACTAGGCCTTGGATATTTTATATTGATGATCACTTATTACACATGTATTATGTTTTATGTAAGCATGATTTACTCTAAGCATCATCCATACATGCCATATTGTTATATGCTTATTCATTGGATATGTTTATGCATTTCGATTATGTTTCTTATCTCTTTTTGCATTGTATCCTACATACTTAATACATTCAAAAGTACTAACGCATACTCTATGCCATCATGATGTTACCATGTAAGAACCGGAGCCCCACTTGATCATCATCCTCCTCCTTCACTTGGCTAGTACGATCTCTCTCAAGCTAGAGGTGAGTCTTCAACTCTGAGGATGATGTCTTTTACTCTTATGTTATACTGAGACTCTCTTTCCTTTATTTATATGCTTTGACTATGAGGGTGAGCCCGGTTGTTTGTCTTGACCCCCGCTAAGTTCTATGTGTAGAGGTATTATTGGACAAGTTATGTAATGATGCTATGAGATTGACTCTCTCTTGACTCTTTAATGTTTTATGATAAGGAAAAGTTTCCTTAGTCTCTTATCCTTTCTTTATACTCTTGTTGTTGTTTTATTACTGCTGCGACCAATAATATGTAATGATATGTTAAAAGACTTGTTTGGGGTCCCTTCGGGTTTCCCATGAACCATGTCACGTCTAGACTCTAGGTTCGGATCGTGACAAACTTGGTATCAGAGCACTTGTTTGTTAATAGTCTATGGCATCCAACACACCTCATTGATTAGAGTCTTATTCATGGTTGTTTTGTGCACCACAACTATGAGTAAGAGGTTATGAGACGTTTTAGGAAATGTTTCCCTTCTTCTTAATCTATGTCGTGCTATAGCATTTAAGGTAAGTTTTCCCCCTAATGATTGTCCCCTTTATCTCGAGGGCGATGCCACTTTCCTTCTCAAGAGATCATGTATATCCAAGGCCTAGTTCGGCGGAAGGACTACGGGCGTTATCACAATCTGTGGACAAGGCGAGAAACTTGTCTGCTATGCTAGATCTTTCCTAACACAAGAGGAAGAAGAGCCTGCACACCGAGGAACAACTGACTTATGGTGAGCTTCGGGATGCTCTCACTTTGCTAGCTCAAATTGTGGCTAACCAAGCCAAACAAGGGGCCCAAGCCCCTCATGCTCCTACTCCGGAATCTTGGGTGAGGGACTTTATGAGGATGAACCCTGGAGTTCAATGGGTCTTAGGTGGATGAGGACCCTCAATAATTTATTAATGAGGTGTACAAAGTGTTGGCTATCATGGGTGTGAGGTCGGAAGAGAAGATGGAGTTGGCGGCTTACCAACTCAAGGGGGTGGCCCAAATATGGTACACTCAATGAAAAAAAGAGGATAAGGGGAACAACAAAGTAGTTTTATAGGAGGAGTTTAAGGCGTCTTTCCTCAACTGGTTCTTTCCTCTTAAGCTTAGGGAGGCCAAAATGGTGGAGTGCATGAATTTGAAACAAGGATCCATGAAAGTGACGGAGTATGCCCTCAAGTTCAACCAACTCTCTAAATATTCTCCACACTTGGTTGCCTACCCCAAGTCTAGAATGAACAAGTTTCTGATGGGTGTATCTGACTTGGTAAGTGAATAGTGCCAGTCCGCTATGTTGATTAATGACATGGACTTGTCCCGCTTGATGACTTATACTGAACCAATAAAGGAGGAAAAGTTGAGGAAGAGAAGGGGTCATGAGGCCAAGAAGGTCCATTTTGAGGGTAGGTTCCAAAGTCTCAAAGGTGCTTGGTTTCATCAAGGTCAAGGGTCTTCTCATGCTTCTAATAGGAGGTTTGTCAATGACATCCTAAGGGCCCAAGGTGATAGTGGTGTGGGTCCTAATGATATGTGTCCAAGATGTGGTATGATCATAGTAGCCCATGCTTGAGGAATACTAATGCTTGTTATGGTTGTGGGGAGGTGGGGCATAAGGTGATGGATTTCCCTCAAAATCACAACAAGGGTAAGGATGTTCGTCCTAAAGGCCGGGGTGCTAATGCGGTTCCTTTGGATAGAGGAGGCCAACAAGGTGGTGCCTTAAGGCACAATCGATTTTATGCTCTTAATGGGAGGTAAGGGATTGATAAGGTTCCCAATGTTGTCACTGGTATGTTAAAAGTCTTTGATTTTGATGTGTATGCATAAGTACACCCAGGTGCCACTCTTTCTTTTATTACTCCTCTTATTACCAAAGAGTTTCATGTTGGGATGAATTTTTGTATGAGCCTTATGAGGTGTCTACTCCTATTGGTGCATCTATTATTGCTAGAAAGGTCTATAGAAATTGTCCCATTTGCATCTTGCATAAAATATTCCCTTGTGATCTTGTTGAGTTGGATATGATTGATTTTGATGCTATTCTGGGGATGGATTGGCTGCATGCATATTATGCCTTTATTGATTTTGTAGAACCCGTAGAGTCAAATTCCAATTCCCAAATAAACCCGTCCTTGAGTGGGAGAGTCATGATGTGGTGGTCAATAGTAGGTTTATCTCTTATATTAAAGCCCAAAAGTTGATTTCTAAGGGGTGTCTTTATCATCTTGTAAGGGTTAGGGATATGGAGTCCAAAGTCATTCCTATAGAGTCGGTTCTGGTTGTAGATAAGTTCTTTGATGTCTTTCCAAATGACCTTCCCGGTGTTCCTCTCGAAAGGGAAATATATTTTGGTATAGACCTCCTTCCCGATACCCAACCCATTTGTATTCCCCCTTATCATATGGCCCCGGCGGAGTTAAAGGAGTTGAAAGAGCAATTGAGGGAATTGTTGGAGAAGGGCTTTATTAGGCCTAGATAATCACCTTAGGGTGCACCAGTGTTGTTTGTGAAGAAGAAGAATGGGTCTCTTAGAATGTGTACTAACTACCGACATCTTAATAGGGTTACCATCAAGAATAAGTACCCTCTCCCAAGAATTAATGATTTTCTAGACCAATTTCAAGGGGCTGGTCACTTCTCTAAGATTGATCTTTGGTCTGAGTATCATCAAGTGAAGATGAGGGAGTCTAACATTCCCAAGACGGCCTTCCGGACTAGGTATATGCATTGTGAATTTGTGGTTATGTCTTTTGGGTTGGCTAATGCACTAGCTATCGTCATGGATCATTATGAATAGGGTCTTTAAATCCTACCTTGATTTGTTAATGATGGTTTTCATTGATGATATTTTGATCTATTTTCATAGTGAGGAGGAGCATGTGGCTAGTTTGAGGGTAGTGCTACAAAGATTAAGGGAAGAGAAGTTGCATGCTAAGTATGAGAAGTGTGAATTTTGGTTGGAAGATGTTGTCTTTCTAGGTTATGTGGTGTTGGGGGATGGTATTAAGGCGGATTATAAAAAGTCAAATGTGAATTAGAATTAGCCTAGACCATTAACCCCATCGAGTAGTAGAAGCTTCTTGGGCTTAAGAGGTTACTACCGGAGGTTTTTGAATGGGTTCTCTTCTATTGCTTCCCCCATGATTGAGTTGAAAGAAGGCTAAGTTTGTGTGGATCGATGAGTGTGAAAAGAGTTTTCAAACCTTGAAGGATAAGCTTGTCTCCACTCCTATCTTGTATCTACCTGAAGGGTTGGAAGGGTTTGTTGTGTATTGTGATGCCTCACGAGTTGGTTTGGGTTGTGTTTTGAATGCAAAATGATAAGGTGATAGTGTATGCTTCTAGGCAACTCAAAATGCATAAAAAGGATTATCCTACTCGTGATCTTAAATTGGCTACCGTGGTTTTTGCTTTGAAAATTTGGCGTCATTATTTGTATGGGATTCATGTTGATGTGTTCACCGATCATAAGAGTCTCCAATATGTGTTCACTAAAGAAAATCTCAACTTGAGACAACAAAGGTGGTTAGAACTTCTTAAGGATTATGATATAAGTGTGTATTATCATCCCGATAATGTTAACGTTGTGGCGGATGCTTTGAGTAGGGTGTCTGTGGGTAGCCTAGCTCATGTTCATTGTAGTGGCAAAGAGGTGGCTAGAGAGGTCCATCAGTTGGCTAGAATGAGGGTTAGGTTGGAAGAGGTTGATAATGGTGGTGTTGTGGCTGTTGATGGTTCAAAGTCTTCCTTGGTTGATGAAGTAAAAACAAAGCCAAACCTTGACCCCTCCTTGTTAGAATTAAAGGCATTGGTGTGAGAGGGTAAGGTGCATGTTTTCTCCCAAGGGGGAGATGGTGCCCTTAGATACCAAGGTAGGTCATGTGTGCCTTGTGTTGATGACTTGAGAGAGAAGATCCTTGATGAGGCTCATAATTCTCCCTATTTCATTTACCCTGTTTCTACCAAGATAATAGAGATTTGAGGGGTGTGGTGGGGAGTTATGAAGAAAGACATTGCCAAATCTGTATCTAGTTGTCATAGTTGCCAAGAAGTCAAAGCAGAGCATCAAAGGTCGGGTGGTCTAACCAAAGACATAGAAATTCCTATTTGGAAGTGGGAAGAGATTAATATGGATTTTGTTATTGGGTTGCCTAAGACTGAAAAAGGTTTTGATTCCATTTAGGTTGTGGTTGATAGGATGAAAAAGTTGGCTGATTTCCTATTGGTTAAGACTACTTGCAGGACCGAAGACTATGCTAAATTGTATATTCATGAGTTGGTAAGATTATAGGGGGTGCCTTTGTCCATCATATCAGATCATGGTGCTCAATTCACTTCACACTTTTGGAGGTCCTTCCAAAGGGGTCTTGGGACCAAGGTAAAGCTTAGTACGACCTTCACCCTCAAACGGATGGCCAAGCCGAAAGAACTATTCAAACTCTTGAGGATATGCTTAGGGCTTGTATTTTGGAGTTTAAGGGTAGTTGGGATGATCATCTTTCATTGATTGAGTTTGCTTATAACAATAGCTATCATTCTAGCATTGGTATGACTCCTTTTGAGGCCCTCTATGGTAGATGTTGTAGATCACCAGTTGGGTGGTTTGAAGTGGGAAAAATGGCTTTATTGGGTCTGAATCTAGTTATGGAGGCTATGGAGAAGATAAGGTTAGTTAGAGAAAGGTTTAAAAACAGCCCAAAGTCGTCAAAAGTCCTATGCCGATGTGAGGAGAAGAGAGCTTGAATTTAAAGTTGATGATTGGATCTATTTGAAAGTGTCACCGATGAAAGGTGTGGTTCATTTTAGTAATGTACCACCTTGTAAAATTATTGAAACGCCCTTCAAATGTAATAGTGTGCGCAATGCGTCTTCCAAAGCTCCGAGGGAAAATTCGAGACCGGATTTGAGATTATAGCGGAAAATCTATTCTAGAAATAATCTCAACCCAATTTAAGAGCAACTGGAGAGAAATAAAAATTTTGCTAATTTTTGTTCAGCAGTGTCGGTATGTGTCCGTGGTACGACGCAAAAGTAACGTGCACCCATACTTAATATATTTTTTTGATTTTTTGACTAGAAATTGGATTTTCGGGAAAAACAAAAAAAAAGAACTGGTACGTGCCCCCTCCGATGCACACCGACGTGCAGATTTATTTTTTTTATTTTAACTTCGAGAAGGGCATTTGATCCTTTCCAACCTACCCTTAAGTCTAAAAATGTGATTTAAAAGTCATTTTTAGCGAATAAGGGTTCAAAACCCATTATTTTGCTAAGGTTTCCATGGGAGTTTTGAGAGAGGAGAAGAACAGAGAGTTGAGGGTTCCCATTGAGGTTTCAATTCCTTGAAGAAGACTCGGTAATTCTTTCCTCTAGGTATGTAAAGGCTACCCGAAAGCATGAAATTGTTCTTCCATATGCCCCAATGCAAAGCTAGAATGAAATTTGGTACTGTGGAGTCTTGAATAGTAATTTTTTGAAAATTTCTTGATTTTTATCTTTAATTCTTGAATATTGTTTTTAAATTATATTTCATATCTTAAATTGATGATCATCATGTTTAAAGTTTCCTGTATACATACATTATTATGTGATAATTACTTGACCCTTATGAAATCTCACTATAAAGACTTGAATAATGAACTTAGGGGGATGTCTAGAGCCTTGAATTGATCGGATATGATGTTGACTAAGTCTGAGTCTTGGGGTGAGTGTATTGATGACTGAAATAGCTAGAAATAGTGTTAAAGAAATTAAATGAAGGCTGATTCTTAACTTGAAAGATAGCCCTACCTTCTTGAGTTGATAGATGATGAGATGAGGTGAGTGTTCTTGCCTGTAGGGGTTGAGTGATGGAAATCCTTGATGAATTGATAGATTTATGGGCATGTCGAGTCCTGGGAGGAGTATTGAGCACCGTAAACAAGTAAGAGTAAGTCCCACTCACACTCATTACCTATGTGGCCAGCGTAGCAGAGGATTGGACAGTGAGAACGGATGCTTCCTTAGTCACAAAAGAGGGCTTACTATTATTATAAACTCCTGATGTATGTCTTTTTACCTCGGTAAGATATTGGGTGGATGCCCAACAACATCGCTTCGTTATACCATCACTGGCTCATAGGTGATAGGTGAAGGTCCAAGAAACTCCCAGATAGGTTTCACGATGATAGAACTCACTCCGATATGATGTGATTATTAATGTTTTGATGGATAGTGAGGTGATAGTGTCCTGTGCTTTGCTCTGAGGTGAGAAGGAGTGATTAATGTCTGATTGTTATATTGTTCCATTTACTTTAGCCCAGTTTACATATAGTACATTCCACATACTAACACCCCTTTGGCGCTGCATCATTTTATGCTACAGATTTTGTCGACAGAGGACTTCAGCAGCCCAATCGTTGAGGTTCAAAACTTGCCGGATTTCCTGATAGTGGTGAGTCCTCCCCTGCATTTGGAGGATAAGTATTCTATGTTGCTTTATTATACTTTTATTGATTTTGGGTATCCATGGCCTATCATGGTACCGTCTCAAATAGTAGTATAGAGGCTTCATAGACATAGATGTTGATAATAGATGTTGAGGAATCTTGCCCTTTCTTTCATTATCTTAAGACTATCTTTTGTTTTCGTATTTCATTATGATAGACTATTATGATTGCTCTATTTCCTTCAGCTATTGAGTTGACTCAACGAAGGCAATGAGACTAGGTGGTCCACTTAGGGACTAGCAATAGTCTCTGAGTGCCTGTCACGTCTAGGGTACCCTCCCAAGGCATGACAAACTTGGTATCAGAGCCCAGAGTTCGAGTGTCCTAAGGAGTCTATGATGCTATATCTGGTAGAGTCTTATTTATGGGTGTGTTGTGCACCACACTTTATAAACAGGAGGTTATAAGACATTAGGAAGTGTTACCCTCCTTGTATGATCTGAGATCGTGCTATAAAGTTTAGCTTGTGGAATTCTGCTTTTAATTCATGCGTGTTACGCTTATAGAAAATATCGCCTAAGAGAACTGCCGCCGAAAGAGATGCCCCAGCTCCCGTTGGTGAGAACACCCAACTAGAGGCTCGGGTTTAGATTGTGACCAGGAAATGGGGATTCCCCGCTAGGGCTGCTGAGGTCCCTCAAGCGCCTCCTGCTCAGCCCTAGCCAGCTCCCACTACTGAGGTAGAATTTAAAGGAGCCATCACTATGCTGACTAAGTTGGTGGCCTCCTAGGGAAACAGCCAAGGTTCCCAGGCCCCTAGTTCTAGGCTCACAGGAACCCTTAGCTGCAACCCAGCTCAAGGACTTTTTGAGGATGAACCCGCCAGTGTATACGGGGTCGAAAGTGGAGGAGGACCCGCAATATTTTATAGATGAGATATATAAGGTTTTGAGGGCTATGCATGCGAATGAGCTTCAGGGAGTGAAGCTTGCTTCCTACCAGGTGAAGGACGTGGCTAATGTGTGGTACAACCAGTGGGAGGGGAGTAGAGGTGAGGATGCCGAACCTGCCTCATGGGAGGAATTTGAAACTGCCTTCCTTAATCACTTCTTTCCTTAAGAGTTGAGGGAGGCGAAGGCAGTGGAGTTCATGAATCTAAAATAGGAAGGGATGACTGTGAACGAATATAGCCTTAAGTTTATCAAACTGTCAAGTTACGCTCCAAAGATAGTGAAAGATATGAGGCAGAGGATGAGGAGGGTTTGTGTCTGGTCTGGCCAGACATGTTCTAAAAGAATGTAAGGCTGCTTAGCTAATTCCTGGTATGGACATCTCCGGACTTATGGTGTATGCCTAGCAGTCAGAGGAGGATAAGAATAGAGATAGAGAATAGCATTTGAGCAGAAAGGCGAAGTCAGTGGGCTACTAGCCTAGCCTGCAAAGACAGAATAGGGGTGACAAATCCTATTTCCAGAAGAGATCATCACATCCCACAATGTTGTAGCAAGCGCGCCCGTGCAGCCTAGCAGGTATGATCAGAAATATTAGAGTAATCAGAATTTTAGGACCCCGGGTGCCCATCTTAGGCTAGTGTGACTCAGGGCCCGAGGGAAAGCCACCTTATGGCACTTGCGGGAAACTCCATCTGGGTAGGTGTCGTCTAGAAAGGATGCTTGTTTCCTATGTGGGCAGGAGGGTCACTTCTAGCAGAAGTGTCCAAAGAGGATACGGGGTGAAGAGAACAGCAGAGCCCAGTCTTCCACAGCACCCCCAACGGGTAATCAGCAAAGAGGTGTTGCTACTAGTACAGGCGGCGGAACGAACCGCCTTTATGCTATGGGTAATCGATAGGATCAGGAAGCTGCACTAGATGTCATCACGGGTATGCTTTAAGTCTTTTCCCTTGATTGTTATGCATTGATTGATCCGGGTGCCACTTTATCTTTTGTAACTCCTTATGTGGCTAGTAAGTTTGGGGTTCTTCCAGAGTGGCTGCATGAACCTTTTGTTGTTTCTATTCCTATTGGAGAGTCTATCTTAGCTGAGGGGATTTACATGGATTGTGTAGTGTCTATTTATCATAGAGACACTTTAGCTGATTCAATAGAGTTAGAGATGATTGATTTCGATGCAATCATGGGCATGGATTGGCTTCATGCTTGTTATGCTTCTGTTGACATAGAACCTGGATTGTTAGGTTCAAATTTCCTAATGAGCCTGTCTTAGAGTGGAAAGGGAGTTCTATTAGCCCTAAGGGTAAATTCATCCCTTATCTTAGAGCTAGAAAATTGATCTCCAAGGGTTGTATTTACCACCTCGTGCGAGTAAAGTCTTATGATGTTGAGTCTCCTAATCTCGAGTCAGTTTCGATTGTGTATGAGTTTCCTAAGGTATTTCCTGATGATCTTCCCAGAGTCTCTCCTGATAGAGAGATTGACTTTGGGATTGATGTTCTTCCTGAGACCAAACCTATCTCAATTCCACCCTATAGAATGGCCCCCATAGAGTTGAAAGAGTTGAAAGAACAATTAAAAAACTTCTTGGAGAAAGGATTCATAAGGCCTAATGTGTCACCTTGGGGTGCTCCTATCTTATTCGTGCGTAAGAAAGATGGGTCTTTAAGGATATGCATAGACTACCGGCAGTTGAATAAGGTTACCATAAAGAATAAGTATCCTCTTCCCAAAATAGATGATCTCTTTGACCAACTTCAGGGTACTACTTGTTTCTCCAAGATAGACCTCAGATCGGGTTACCATCAGTTGAAGGTGAGGGAAAATGATCTCCCTAAGACAGCCTTTAGGACATGGTATGCCGATTTTGAGTTCTTGGTCATGTCCTTCGGGTTGACAAATGCACTCACAGCTTTCTTTCTGATGAACAGGGTATTCAGGTCATATCTTGATGTGTTCGTGATCGTGTTTATTGATGACATACTGGTATATTCGAGGAATGAAGAGGACCATGCAAATCACCTTAGAATGGTTTTGCAAACACTCAAAGATTATGATTTGTATGCAAAATTCTCCAAGTATGAGTTTTGGCTCAAGTCAGTGGCTTTCTTAGGCCATGTTGTTTCAGGAGATGGCATTTGGGTGGATACGCAAAAGATTGAGGCAGTTAAGAACTGGCGAAGACCCACTTCTCCCACAAAAATAAAAAGTTTCTTGGGTTTTGCTGGGTAGTACCGCAGATTTGTAGAGGGTTTCTCTTCTCTGTCAGCCCCATTGACAAAGCTGACTCAAAAGAAGGCAAAGTTTCAGTGGTCTGAGGCATGTGAAAAGAGTTTTCAGGAGTTGAAGACTAGATTGACCATAGCACCAGTGTTGACCTTGCCAGACAAGACGGGTGACTTCGTGATATATTGTGATGCATCTAGAGTGGGATTGGGTTGTGTACACATGCAGAGGGGGAAGGTGATAGCCTACGCTTCCAGATAGCTTAAAGAAAATAAGAAGAATTTTCCAACCCATGATCTAGAGTTGGTATCACTTCTTGTACAGAGTACAAGTGGATGTGTTCATCGATCATAAGAGCTTACAGTACGCGTTCAGTCAGAAAGAGCTCAACCTGTGGCAGAGGAGGTGGCTAGAGTTGCTCAAGGATTATGACATGTGCATTCTCTACCACCCAGGTAAGGCTAACATTGTTGTTGATGCTCTTAGTAGGATGTCCATGGGTAGTACTTCCCATGTAGAGGAGGGGAAGAAAGAAGTAGCCAAGGAAGTGCATAGATTGGCTCGATTGGGAGTGCAACTTGAGGAGAACAATGAAGGCAGGTTCAATGTTTAGAATAGTTCTACTTCATCCTTAGTGCTAGAGGTGAAAGAAAAGCAAGACCATGTCTTACTCCAATTGAAAGACGCAGTTCACAAGCAGATAGTGATGGTTTTCTCCAAAAGGGGACATGGGGTATTGAGATATTAAGGGATATTGTGTGCACTTGATGGTGATGGTGTTTGAGATAGAATCTTAGTCTAGGATTATATCACAAGGTAATCTATCCATCCTAGCTCCACCAAGATATATCACGACTTAAGGGAAGTCTATTGGTGGAACAGGATGAAGAAAGACATTGCTGAATTTGTTTCCAAGAGTCCCAATTGTCAATAGGGTAAAGATGAAGATCAGAACCGTGTGGGTTAGCTCAGAACTTTGAAATTCTAGAGTGGAAATGGGAGGTGATCAACATGGATTTCATTACCGGCTTACCAAGATCCAGAAAGCAGCATGATTCGATATGGGTGATTGTTGACAGGATGACTAAATTAGCACACTTTGGCAGTTAAGAAAACTTACACGGCTGAGGAGTATGCCCGACTTTACATTTGTGAGATTGTGAGGTTGCATGGGGCTCCCTTGTCTATCATCTCGGACAAAGGAGCTCAATTCACTCCTCAATTTTTGAGATCTTTCCAAAAGGCATTGGGTACAAAGGTAAATTTGAGTATCGCTTTCCACCCTCAGACAGACGGGCAGGCAGAGTGCACTATCCAGACTTTGGAGGATATGTTGAGAGCATGTGTTATTAACTTCAAAGGAAATTGGGATAACCATTTATCGTTCATTGAGTTCGCGTACAATAATAGCTATCATGCCAGCATTCAGATGGCCCTATATAAAGCATTATACAGGAGGATATATAGATCCCTAATTAACTGGTTTGAGGTGGGTGAAGCTGAGTTGATTAGGCCTGATCTCGTACACCAGTCTATGGAGAAAGTGAAGCTCATCGGGGAAAGGTTGAAGACAGCCCAAAGTCCCCGGAAGTCATATACGGACGTGAGAAGAAGAGACTTGGAGTTTGAGGTAGATGAATGGGTGTACTTGAAGGTGTCACCCATGAGGGTGTCATGAGATTTGGTAAGAATGGGAAGCTGAGTCGCTGTTATATCGGACCATATCAGATTGTAAGAAAGATTGGGAAAGTTGCCTATGAGTTAGACTTTCCTCCGAGCTAGATGGAGTTCACCCGGTGTTTCATGTATCTATGTTGAAGAAGTGTTTGGGGGATCTAGCCTTAGGAATTCTGGTGGAGAGTACAGGTATGAAGGATAGTTTATCATACGAGGAAATTCTAGTCCAGATTCTTGACCGACAAGTCCGTAAGCTGAGAAATAAAGAGATATCCTCTGTTAAAGTCTTATGGAGGAATTAATTTATTGAGGAAGCTACGTGAGAAGTTGAGGAAGCGATGAAACTCAAACACCCACATCTATTCGTGCCAAGTGAGGATGATGTTGAAGGTAAATATTCTTATCCTTAACACTTTTGAATGTTTTATTTCATTGAGTTGATGCCTTTACCTTATTCTATGCCCGAGTCTAAGACAGAGATAGATAGATGATGGATAGTGAGAGTTCGAGTGTTCCCGAGTGAGGAAGAAGATGAGTATTGGGTTATTCATGCTTCCATCTGACTTTTTCTCATCATTCTAGGATAAATGATTCCAAGGGGACATGATGTATCACTCCGTAAAATTACCAAAATGCCCCTAAAACTTAATCGTGTGTGCAATGCATCTTTCAAAGCTTTGATGGGAAATCCGAGACTGGATTTACGATTAGCGCAGAACATCGAGTCAGAAAATGATCTCGACCCAATTTAAGAGTAACCGAAATGAAATAAAAATTTTGCTACTTTTTGTCCGGGCAGTGTCGATATACATCCATGGCGCGATACGGAAGGAACACGCACCCACACTTAGCATTTTTTTTGATTTTTCGATGGGCATTGGATTTCTGGAAAAAACAAGAAAATGAACAGGTGTGCGCCCCCTCCGTAACACACACCAGTGTGCAGATTATTAATTTTTTCTTTTAACTTCGGGAAGGGCATTTTGGTCCTTCCTAACCTATCCTTAAGTCCAAAAATGTGATTGAAAAGTCATTTTTAGCGAATAAGGGTTCAAAACCCATTATTTTCTAAGGTTTCCACGGGAGTTCTGAGAGAGGAGAAGAACAGAGAGTTGAGGGTTCCCATTGAGGTTTTCAATTCCTTGAAGAAGACTTAGTAATTCTTTACTCCAGGTACGTAAAGGCTACCCGAAAGCATGAAATTATTCTTCCATGTGCCACAATGTAAAGCTAGAATGAAATTTGGTACTGTAGAGTCTTGAATAGTAATTTTCTTGGAAATTTCTTGATTTTTTCTTTAATTCTTGAATATTGTTTTTAAATTATATTTCATATCTTAAATTGATGATCATTATGTTTAAAGTTTCCTGCATACATACAGTATTATGTGATAATGATTTGACCCTTATGAATTCTCTCTATAAAGACTTGAATAATGAACTTAGGGGGATGTCTAGAACCTTGAATTGATTGGATGTGATGTTGACTTAGTCTGAGTCTTGGTGTGAGTGTATTGATGAATGAAATAGCTAGAAGTAGTGTTAAAGAAATTAAATGAAGGTTGATTCTTAACTTGAAAGATAACCCTGCCTTCTTGAGTTGATAGATGATGAGATGAGGTGAGTGTTCTTGCCCGTAGGGGTTGAGTGATGGAAATCCTTGATGAATTGATAGACGTATGAGCATGTCGAATCCTGGGAGGAGTACTGAGCACTGAAAATAAGTAAGAATGAGTCCTACTTACACTCATTACCTATGTGGCCAGCGTAGCAGAGGATTGGACCGTAAGAACGGATGCTTCCTTAGTCCCAAAAGAGGACTTACTATTATTATGAACCCCTGATGTACGCCCTTTTACCTCGGCAAGCAACTGTGTGGATACCACAATGACATCACTTCATTGTACCATCACCAGCTCATAGGTGATGGGTGAAGGTCCAAGAAACTCCCAGATAGGTTTCATGATGATAGAACTCCGATGTGATGTGATTGTTGATGTTTTGATGGATAGTGAGGTGATAGAGTCCTGTCCATTGCTCTGAGGTGAGGAGGAGTGATTGCTATATTATTCCATTTACTTTAGCCCATTTCACATACAGTACATTCCACCTACTAATGCCCCTTCGGCACTGTATCATTTTATGATGCAGATTCTGTAGACAGGAGACTTTAGCAGCCCAATCGTTGAGGTTCAGAGCTTACTGGATTTCCTGGTAGTGGTAAGTCCTCTCCTGCATTCGAAGGATGAGTATTCCATTTTGCTTTATTAAACTTTTATTGATTTTGGGTAGCCATGGCCTGTCATGATATTGTCTCAAACAGTGGTATAGATGCTTCATAGACATAGATGTTGATGATAGATTTTGAGGGTTCTTGCCCTTTCTTTCATTATCTTAAGACTTTCTTTTGTTTTCATATTTCATTATGATAGACTATTATGATTGCTCTATTTCCTTCTACTATTGAGTTGACTAAACGAAGGCAATGAGACTAGATGGTCTGCTTGAGGACTAGCAATAGTCTCCGAGTACCAGTCACAACTAAGGTACCCTCCCGGGGCGTGACAGGTAAGAAGGATAAGTTAAGTCCAAGATTTGTGGGTTCTTATAGGGTATTGAGGAGGATTGGTAAGGGGGCCTATGAGTTGGAATTTCCTAGTGAAATGGATTTGGTTCATCCAGTTTTCCATGTGTCTATATTGAGGAAGTATGTGGGTGATCCAAATGCTATTGTCCCATTGAATGTCATAGGTATTGTTGAAGACAACTTGACATATGAAAAAGTTCCAGTGGAGATCTTGGATAGACAAGTGGAGAGGTTGAGGAACAAGGATGTTGTTTCCATTAAGGTCCTTTGGAGGAATCAACAAGTCGAAAGTGCTACATGGGAGGCCAAAGCAGACATGCAAAAGCTATATCCCTATCTCTTCTATTCTACTCAAGCCTAAGGTACTAATTCTAACTCTCCTATGTGATTTCAAATCTTATGTTTCAGCTCCTATGTCATTTGCATGTATTCATGTTTATGTTGACAAAGCTCATGGTGATTTTAACACTTATGTTGAGATTTTAAAAAATGGTGTTAAAGTGTATTGTTGCATTCTTGTTGGGGCTGATTTCTTCATGTTTACTTTTCTCATATACGTTTCTTTGACATTTTGGATCGAATGTTCCCAAGAGGGAGATATTGAAACGACCCCAAAAAGTGTCCGAAAATGTGCCTCGGAAGTGTCTGGAACCGTAATTTCCATATATCTCAAAATGTATGCGTGATATTGAATATTTGACTTCATATTCTTGATCAGGGGGCAAAATTGAGTGGGAAATGGGTCTAACCCCGATTTTAGAGTAAGCATAGCGAAATTTGATTTTCCCAAGTTTATGCAAAATAGTGGCGATCCGCGATGGTACCGCGATGCGCATCCGTTGTGGATCTATCTTTCTATGCATATATATTACTAATCTAGTGTAAAATTTGCCTCGGCGATAGGTCTGTGTCGCGGACCAAATGCGGACCTATGTATATTGTTACCAGTGATTTTTAACTCGATCCAAGGCTTTTGGGTTTTGGGCCTAAGTCTTCCTATGCGTGAAAATACCTATACTTAGCCATATTTCACCTTCATATCATACAAGACTTACCCAATAATCTCTCAAACACTTGGACATATATTTCACCCCAAATTTCAAGTCCCAAAACTCATCCAGATCTTAAGGATTTCACTCAAACTTCAAGTCCCCATTTCTAATCTTCATCAAGGATTCTCCAAAGTCAAGGTATGTGGGTTTCAACCAGTGGGTCCTTTCACCCATGGTGCCCAAGTTTTCAGGTAATTTTAGAAGGCCAATATAAAAATGTACTTTCACGTAATTTTAGTAGGCCAATATAAAATATAATTTCACGCAAATTTCGGTAGGCCAAATGCAAATCCAATTTTATGCAATTTTTGCAGGCCAAATGCAAGTTCGAATTTGTGTAATTTTTTATAGGCCACATGCAAATTCAAATTCATGTAAATTTCGTGCTATTTTCACATAAGTTTGGTTGGCCAAATGCAAAAATGCAATTCTAGTAGATCAATGCAAAGAAAGAAATCTCATTAGATAACGCAAAAAATGTAATTTCATGCAAATTTAGTAGGCCAATGCAAAAAAAAATACAATTTTAGAAGGCTACTTACAAAAATGAATTTTTTTATACTGATTTCATAGACTGATGCAAAAATACAATTTCAAATAGGACGAGATTAAAAATAATAAGATAGTTTACCCTTCACGCATTGTAAGAAAAGTGATGATTACTTGCATGACGCAAAGAGGTCACTCCTGGCATGTGTACCTGTCTTTTCTACATTCACAGAAAAATTCTTAGTTTGTTCAGTTCTGAATTCTACTCTTTAGAAGTTTCTGAGAGCCACTAAAAAATTTCTGCCCTAGTTTGTACAGAATATTCTAAAAGAATTTTTGAGATCCTTCTAAAAAATTTTTCCCCAGTTATTCGTTTGATAAGAAATGTGCTCTTCTAGAAGAATCATTGAGGTCCTCTCAAAGATTCTGCCCCAGTACATGATATAGGAGGAAATAAGGTTTTTATTATGATAAGACCAAACTCCATAGGAGCGCCTACGTATCCCTCTTAAACGGGAATCAGGTCTGACGTAGTTTCAAATACAAAGTGAAAGAGCATAGAATAAACAATATTGAAAAAGACAACTTAAGCCAAACTTCTTCATTTATTCTACTAGTGCATATGTTTCTCTCATAGAACTTGTGCAAGACAACCATTTCCTCGGACGATACAAGTCAAAATCGAACTTCATTTTTTAACATGCTCATTGGTGATTCGAGAGTGGATTGTTGAATGTATTTGGCGTAGGATCCTTTAAATGTATGACCTTATTATCAATCAGGTCTTGAATCTTGTCCTTCAAAGCGCAACATGAATCAGTGGTATGTCCCTTCATTCAAGAATGATATGCCAAACCTTATTTAGATCATACCATTTGAATTGAGTATCTGGATTCAAAGCAGGAATAGGGGTGATATAGCCAGCCTCTTTCAATCTTTCGTAGAGTTGGGCTATGGGTTCGGCCAGAGAAGTATAGCTTCTGATAGATTTTCTTTCAAAGTTGGGACGATTTCTATAATTTGATTGTTGAGGGGTGGAGGTGGAGGTGTTTGAAAGTATGTTGGTTGGGTATGATAAATAGGATATGTGGGTCATTGATATGGCAGGAGAGGAGTTTGATAATGGGTAAGTGATGGATAAAAGGGAGGAGGTGCAGGGTATGGTGATGTAGGATAGTGAGGGTGTGACGGAGTCCAACTTTGGCACCTTTTAGGAACTTTATGTGCCATCATTACCGAACCACTTCTTTCTTCTTTCAATTTTCAGGCATACCTCCAAACTACAAGGCTTTGTTGGTAGCTTGTAAGGCCTCCAGGTTGATAATAGTGCCATTTTTTAAGCCTTCTTCAATTCTTTCACCCAATTTGATGATGTTAGCGAAGGTCTTTTCTGCCACAAGCATCATTCTATCATGATATTGAGGCTCTTGGGCGCGAATAATATAATCCTTCATTTGAGATTCCTCCATAGGAGGTTTAACTCTAGCAGCATCAGACCTTCATCTTATAGCATAATCCTGAAATGACTCGCTTGACTTCTTCTTTAGATTTTAAATGTAGAACTAGTCTGGTCTATTCTCAATGTTGAACCCAAATCTATTCATGAAATCAGAAGCCAAATCCTCTCATCTCGCCCACTTTTGTGAATTTTGTTCTATATACCATGTCAATGTTTCCCCCATAAGGCTACTTATGAACAACTTCATTCTAATCTTCTAATTCTTCCCAACTCCTACCAATTTATCACAATACATGCGTACATGAGCCCCAGGGTCTCCAATACCATTTTATAACTCAACTTTTGGAGGTTTTTATCCTTCAGGTAGCTCAACATCTGGGTACATGCTGAGATCTTAATAGCTCAAGCGAACCACCCCATTGCTTTCTTCTACGTGTCGCATTTGATTGGTCAGACTATCCAATCTCTCAATCAGGGACTTAATCAGCATATCCTTTTGAGAAGGTTACGATTCAAGATACTTATGGATAAAAAGAGAGGTCTCAACATATATAGGATTGTGGACGTGGGTTCCAGAGGCTGGGCTTTTATGACATTGGCAGTGGACTTAGAAGGCATATCTTGGACATGGATAAGATTTTGTGGGTGCAATTTTGGTTCATAAGTGCTTAATTGATATGAAATTTGATGGTTGTCATTTGAAAATTGGGTGCTCAAATGTGGTATATAAGGGGGATTGGATTGAATTTGGAAGGTCGGATGAATCGATGGAAGATGATCTAGGAAGGTGGTTTGAGTTGTAGTGATAGGGTCATCCATATTTTCCCCATAAGGGGTGTCAAGAGAAATGGATAGTCTTGCCAAGTTGTGCATATTAGCCATTCATCCTACGACTCTTGAATTTTTATTGTCAATCTTAAAGTCAGATTATCCGACTGAAGTTCCCTTCCGGAAGTCTACACTCTTTCAATAGCATTGTTGTCAGTCATTTAATCCTTCTTTTGAAGACTCAAACTTGGAGGAGTAGGCGGAGGTCCTTTCGATCATGTGTGGTAGGCCAAAAAGTGTGCAAACAGATCAACCTTTGGAAAAAGGAAAGCATGAAAATAAAAAAAATAAAAATAAGAAAAAGAAAAAAAATCAAGTTAGTGATGTGATAAATAACATAAAAACACCACATTAATTTGTAAAAATAAATCTCCTAAATGCAAGGAGCCTCATTGAGGCAGAGGTAGGCTTAAGACGACATATAAGTGATTTACTATAACTAAATCAAGCCTAAATTTGTTAATTGGAGTTTAGAGTTAGAGAGAAAAATAAATAAACTATTTTATTAATAATAATTGTTACAACTTTGAATTAAAAAATAAAATATAAGGGACGAAAGGGTAACAAGTGGGGAAAATCCTAAATTTTAAGCCTTTCTCCAGCATGAATTCGGCATCATAAACCTGCAAAACAGAAAGGTAAACTTTTCTAAACTCCATTTTAACACTATGTAAGGCTTGAATTTGTTATTGCGATTTACATTGACACATAAGATGCAGTATTTCGTCTTAAAGGGTGATTGAACCTTCTAGACTTAACAGGGTGACTACTATTATGTAGATTGACCCATGGGGCCAAACTATCTAGGGCTTATGCATGCATGAATTAAACTTTAAGGTGGATAGCTCTATCCTAGGTTTCTAAATAGTGGGTTAGACACGGACTTGGTATTCCTACGTCAGAAGTACGTGCTCCAACGGTAGTAAGACTGTCCGTCATTCACCATGCAAGTGCTTACTCTCAAAAATTTAGGTTTAAAGTAAAGGCGGAAAAAGTGCAAAGGCATTACATCACCATAAAAGAAAAAGAAGAAGTTCTCTATTGGGGGAATGTATGAACAGAATGGCAGTATATTTAAAGCAGTAACATTTAGCATATAATTTTAAAAAGCAATAATAACATATTAAAGCAAATTAGAGGGGATAAAGGGATGTTAATGGGACGTTAGAGGGAAAGGGGGGATGTTAGCGGGATGTTAGAGGGGATAAGGGAAAGGATGTTAGAGGGAATAAGGGAAGAGGTGTTAGAGGGATAAGGGAAGGAGAGTTAGAGAGGATAAGGGAAAGGAAAAAGAAGAAAGTTAGTAAGGTATAATAGCAATAATAAATAATGAAAGTAAAACAATTTAAGGAAAGCAAATAGAAGGGAGAAAGGGGAGGGACTGACAAAAATAAAACCCACATAAAAGCAAGACGCGTAATGGTTAGAACCTAATATCCCCAGTAGAGTCATTATTCTGTTGCGCCCCATTTTTTCTCACGAAGAAACGGGAACCTGGATGACGTCGTGGCAAGGACTCTTTTGGAATTTTGAAAAAATTGAAGAAGAGTCGCCACCTAATGAGTTAAGGTGCATTAGCACACCATTCTAACTTAATTGCTAGGCTAAGGATCAAGTCACCAGAGAACGGATAAGGGTTCAAGTTACCTCGAAGAGAAGGTGTTAGGCACCCTTCGAGGTCCGCAAGTATGGGTCCCGGTCGTATTACTTGTTTTATATGGGGGTTGCAAAGAAAGGTCTCTTATATTTTAACAAATTGTATTAGTCAGATCTAAGTGATAAATTGCTTGAAATAAATAAAGACAAAATACTATATTAAGCGAGTTATTATTCTACTCGGATCAGTTACTCGGCTTTTATTTTCGGAAGACAAAATTAAATTGTCCTTTTATAGCTTACGTGGCTTATTTAGGCCTAAGGACAAAAATCGAGGTTTTATCCTATTGAAGCTCGAGTTTAGATCATCATGTCCGAGGGTCCTATATGCCCCTAGCCCTCCAAGGTTGATTTATTATTAATCTTAAAGGCGCACTAAAAAATGAAAAAAAAAAACCTAACATTCCCTAAATGTGTCTATTGTGCCTCCTAAGATCCAAGAGGCATTGGGTATCTATTCTTTAGGAAGGTTCTAGACTAAAATAAAATCAAGGGTTCCTATTAAAATCCGCGTCAAGCAAAATAGACGGGATGAGCAGTTAGCACATAAATCTCAAGTAGCCTCCAAACATATTTTTTAGCATGCTTGAAAACAAAAACAAGAGGTGAGCCTAAATTTACTAAATGCATGTGTGACCAACATTTTGAAAATAAAATGATATTTTAATTCTTAGAAGGCATTTGAGATAAAGTCCTATAGATTTCTAAATATGTAAAAATATTAAATCTAAGGGGCACGATTTTTAAGAGAAGACAAACAATCTCTTGAGTATTTATTGCTAAAAAAGAATCTTAAACACAAAAGAAATTAGAACCCTAGGAGCATGATTTCTAATGGTATGAAAAAAAAATATTAAATACCCTACAACACGAATTCTAATCTCATTAAATTATTAAATCCCTTAAATCTAATAGGAATGATTTCCAGACATTGTTAAGTTTTATTCATTCATATAGGCGTGGTTTTTTACGAGTGAATAATATTGAACCTTAAAAGAGACATGATTTCTAAAAATACTTGAAACAAATTCCTATAGGCACGTTTTATATTACAAAACGTTATTTGAAAATAAAAACTTATGGGCATAATCTCTATTGCAAAACATATTTTAAAATAAAAAAATTAAAAGAAAACCTTACAAGCATGATTTTCTAAAAGAACCTCCAAATACATGATTTCTAGAATATAATAGATAAGCATGATAAGCCCTATATTTTTTAAATAAACAAATATTAGAAATATGATATAAAACACAATATTATTGAACGGGTTTTAATCTTATAGGCATGATATCTACAATATCATTATTTTATTTTATTTAAGACAAAGAAAATGAATGTTGTTAAACATGCAATTCACATAACTTATTTTTTTATATTAAATCCTAGATTAAGATTGCCTATGTGAAAACATTATCACGCAGATTAGTTCAGCACATAAGTAAAATATAAAAAAAGATAAAGAAAACAGTTAGAGCATAATTTTTCCTCCCCCTATTTTACTAGATCTCCATCTTTCACTATTTTGTTATTACAAAATTTTTGAAAATAAAATACAACATAATAATAATTTAAAAAAACAACTTCAACGTCCTCCGAATCCGTTCCCTCCCAAGGCGACTCTTCTCATCTTGATTAAAAAATAGAACCTGCAATACTAAAGAAACTAGCAGTACCCATAGCAGAAATATATAGTAATCAAACAATGCAGTCATGAAACATAATTAAAATGAAAAGACGGAAAACAAACCAGCTCCAACAAAGAAGTGGACTTGAATTAGAATTATCAGCAACTCTTAATTTTTTAAAAGAATGTGCTAAAGGGTAGAAGACGAGAGAATGGAGAAACTTTTCTTTTTTTTGTTTCCGTGTGTACAGAGCCTGTGACAGAAAATGTTGAGAAGGTAAAAGTATCACCCTTTTGTGAAAAATGTGTAGTTTATATAAGAAAAAGTATGAACACGTCAATTAAGGAAAAATATAATCAATTAATGATGGTACGAAATCTCTTTCAAGAGGGAATAAAGTAAATTAAATAAAGTTAAGATAAACTGTCACGGCCCGACCCCGGGACCGTGACTAGAGCCGATTAGGCACTGATATGAATACAAACCCACGCGACGACATGAACAATTCTACAGAAAATTCGGCAGAGTTTCCTTTGTTTTAGTGACTAACCCACCTGCAAGGAAACTC
>JAOTQR010099876.1:0-29287 GCA_025774065.1 Solanum ossicruentum | reverse complement strand
GGCCTATGCTTCAGCAAAATCTGCAACTTTTCTTCAAAATCATGCCAACCTAACTTTTCTGCAAGATTAACACAAAAGCACATCAAAACACTAAAAAATCGCTTTAAAAACTCACAAAACCCCTCTTTTAAGGCATCAAATGTGTTGTACTTTGATAGCACATCAACACCCTCAACTTAGAATTGTTACTTGTCCTCAAGCGATGACTCAATCTATGCAGATAAAGTTAGCAGCTATATCAATGGCATATACAATAGCTCATTTGGTTCGGTATCCAGCTACTATTTTCAAAACAGGGTTGCGAAGTTATTGAGAAAATAAGAACATCATGAATGACCTGACAATCCAACTTTGACAAGCTAAGGAGCATCAACCATCCACAACAATAGATATAATTATATGTTACTCAAGTAGTGCAAATGCCCTCACTAGAAGAAGTCCCTTATGTTCACTCGAGAACATTCAGAAAGCAGGGACTGGGGAATATTCTCACTCTCACTATTGAAATTCATGCACAACGACTAACATTATAAGCTTGCCCTTATACTCATTTTTCATGCTTGGTGATAAAGTGGAGTTGGATCACTTTAGGACTTAAAGGTTTGTAACATAGGCTCAAGGTGCTTTGGTGCGGAATTCTGAGCAAGTAGTGACTAAAAGCTATCCTTGAATCATGTTTACCAACACTGTTTGCTTTCATAATCCAACCCTCTTTTTTTATCAATCACTCCTTGTTCACTTACTTTGAAATTTTCTCGAGTGCTTTCTTTCACTTTTTCAGCTGTGCCTTGATTTCAAACTCATTTTTGCTACTTTTTCTCAATTAAAGGCTTTTTTCCTCTTTTCTTTCACTCGGTTTACACTTTTTCATTTCTTTCTTGATTTTCCAACTAACCACCTTATCACCTTTACTTTACCACAATAAGGGTCACCCTCAACTTAGGCTTTTAGCCTCAGGTGGAGTACATAATATCTATGCCTCAAACCAGGGCCACCAACTGCAGCCACCCTCAACTTAGGCCTTTGGCCTCAATCAAGGTTCACATGTTCAAGGATAGACTAGGGTCAATATCAAGGTATGTCATTAGACAAGGTTAAGCTAGCAAGGTATCAAGAAAGAATGAGTACATGATGAGCTCAAAAAATTGGGGAAAAAAAGGATTCTCTCAATTAACTGTTGGGTTATTTTAGGGTAGAAGTGGTTTCACTCAAAGAACAAAGGCCTAAGATCCTTTCCACATCCACCACATCACCAAACCAACTTTAGAGTAACAAGGCAAGTTCTGAGTCCATACAAGATGCATGAATGCAGCAAAATAAGCTCACAACACATATGGAAATTGCATCCACAATCAAGTATAGACTCATAAGTCATGCTTTCAGCCTCAGCTTTCCTTTACAATATCAGAACAAACATTGCTAGATACTAACAAATGTATGAATGCATCAATACTCACAACCTAAAAAATTTTGAGGGTACCCAATGTTTGATCAAAACATCGAAAACAACTCTAATATAATGTATATGTCAATAGATAATTACTACTATGAATTTACCCATTATCTATACTACCTAAACATGCCGGTTGAACTAGAAAATAATCATCCATAAGGAAAAAGAAGCACAACAAGAAAACCTTGGGATCAAAAATAGGGTAAGTTATGGACTTGAGGTTACTCAAACTTCACGTTGATCTTTAACTTCCACCATCCCACCAAAATAGGATACTTTGTTCTCAAAGTAAAGACAAGAAAAAAATAAAAATCTATACATCAATTCATTAAAAACAAAAAATAAACATCCAAAGTAGAAGTAAAAATCACATTTAACATAAACATATTTAAAAACTACCAAAAACCAACAAAATAAAAAGATTGTCTGAAAAGAAAACAAAGTATCCAATATTAACAAAATGAACACTGCGATCGAAAGAAGTCAAACATTGAGGTGCATCAAGCACCAGTCACAGACTGATCTGTGGGGTCCTAGGGTTGACTTTCCTTCTCTATTGTAGTGTCGGAAGTACCCTCTCCAAGTGTGGTGTGCTATGCTCAATTTCTCTGAATAGCTACCAATAAAAGTGATTCCTACACCACCTCCTCAGGTATGGGCTCCTCCTCCTCAGTTCTTAGCCTCCTCGGGGTTGGCTTTGGATTAGCATACTTTAGAGACCTCTTCCCTCTGGTGTCTGGTCGGTCGCCAAGCCAATCAAATGCCTCATCTCCTATTGGTGCTCCCTCCGGGGCTGGAATAGGGGCTGCCAATATTTGTAATAAGTCGTCCTTGAACCTGGACAACTCCTCAATCACCACACTCGTGTCAATAGGGCTAGCACCCTCGAGCATCTTCTAGACTCTAGCCTCAGATACATTGACCTATGTATCAACCGCTCGGATGCTATCATCAACTAAATCTTGGGCACATCCTCTCCTCAGAATCCTGAATAGTTTGATAAATCAATGATTAGACTAGTGCTGATATTTCTCGCAGCCTGCCCTCTGCTATATCCACCCTACACAATAAATCCTGAAAAGCAACAGCAGCAAAAAAAGGGTCAACCTGAATGTGGTTGCTGCTGGTTGGGGTGTTGGGGTGCTGGTGGAAGGTGTAGACTCGATCTCAGCTACCGATAGTAGCTGGAGTAGTACCCATAGGAGCTGGAGATGAACTTGGAACCTATGGCTTGACCGGAAATGGCTCTGGGATAACTGGAGGAGCTATTCATAGTAAGGCTACCGGATTCTCATCAGCCTTGATCAGGCTGGGATCTATAGTGCATATAGCCTGAATATGAGGATCAATGGGAACACCTACTACACTGCATAGTTGATGGGTCAGAACTGGAAATAACAGTGAGGTGCTCATCTGAGATGTAGCTTCATAAATCTGCTCTGAGGTGATCCAGGCCCAATCCACAGCATAGCCAGCTAGGATGCTGGCCAACAGGATGCTCTCTCAAGAGTGATCACATTATCCATAAAGATTGGCCTAATACGCCAACGGATAATGGACCATCAAAACTTGGCCCAAAATGATAGGTGTGCTTTAACTATGGGATCTGCGTGGTTTGTAACCCATGTTGGTTCTACACCTTCCTTACAGATTTGACTCGCGATTCACCGTAGTAACTCTATCCTAGCCCCGATATTCTTTCCAGTCATCGCTCTCCTCATTTTATCAATATGGTTGTCATATTCTGTGGTGGACTGAGGCACTCTATAATTGGGCCCAAACTACACTCGTCTGATAGTCTCTTCCAAGATATCCACTCTCCTGCCCCGGACTGTCGCCATCCATAGCCTAGACTGCTCGATTGGCCTTTTGTTCTTTGGTAACCCCCGGCAAAGTGTAGCAAGATATGCCGCATAGAATTCATGGACTATGTAAGGGGCATATTTGCCCAACTGGTACATGGTCCACCTAAGTCATGTACTCATCCAACCCAGCATCTAATTCGGGTACTCTGGCTAGACCTGAAGCATTCAACCGGGACTACTTGTGAAATTGGCGAATCGGCTTGCCCTGCCCTTTTGGCTTCAAGCCCTAGTTGTATATTTCTTTTATTCCAAGGACACACCATCTATGATCGGCTGGTTATTGTGACTGGACCTCCTCCTGCTGGGTCTAGGAGGTGCTTTCTGACTCAGACTCGGAGCCAAAATGCGAGGGGGTCATCTGTGGCAAGCTATTGTCCGACCCATACCCGTTTCCCTGTTGTTCCTCCTCTTCAGACTAGGAAGAACTACTCACTTCCACAGATTTCAATGTTGCAAGCGCCCGAGTCTGAGGTCTATTGGCCTTCAGATCTAATCTGACTATGTGGACTTCCACAAATCCCTCGGATTGCTCGGTGTCGGAGGATTCATCATGCAACCTTCGTTGAAGAGCTTGAATAGCCCATTTGTATTATGGAGGCATTTTGTCTGCAAACGACCCACAAAAAATCATTTACGTTCAAGATGTTTGATTCACTGAAATCCAAAGTAAAGAACAGGGAACAAAAACAAATAGAAGTTAACTATAAATTGATGCAACTGCAGATGTGCAGGTACGAGAGCAGTTACGACTCATAGGTGACCTACGAGTCATATACTGGCCTCATAGAACAAGTTGTGCCTTTAAAAGTGCTTCACAAATATGAGATGCAGTATGACTCGTAGCATGAGCTACGAGTCGTAGTTCTGATCTCGTACTTAGTTCCAGAAAAATTTTCAAATCTTAGCTAAGTTTACGAGACCTCACTATGAGTTGTACCAGGTACTATAAGTCGTATGTAGGCCTCATATGAGAAATATGAAGGAATTATAGGTGACTGATGCTTGCTACGATGGACAACTACCACTCATATAGGAACTTACGAGTTGTAGGAGTGCCTCGTAACTAATCATAGAAGCCACCTGCTATGCCTACTTATTTCCCACTCAAAGCACAAATACATCACCAAATCTCATCTCATTCAAGAAAATAGGAAGCAAAACAAGACTAAATAATGCATATTTAATTCCAAACTAACATTGGAAGTTCAAAAAGACCATTATCCCTAAGAGTCGATGTTAATTTTATAGTTTGTCAAGCACACCAAACATAAAATGTGTTACAAACTGACACTTGAAAACCAGACACGTTCCAAATGAGTGCAATCATCCATTATAACGATTCAATCACAATTCATATGTTCAAACACAGACAATCACACCCATACTACCTACATTTCAACTCCCACAACAATAATGCAATACAAACCACAAGATTACCAATTTCATGCTCATAATCATCCATTCAAGAATATCAACAAAGTTCAATTCACAACTCAATCTATGTTAAAGCCTACAAATCTTAGATTACAAGTTTAACTCAAAAATCAATGTTTAGCATACTTAAGCCTGGTCAAACTAAACATATACTCATGTAGGGAACAAGCTCATCAACAAAACTAAAGAAATGTAACCAGAGAGCTTACCAATTTGATTGTATAGGTAAACCAAAGTGAAGATAATTGAAAATCATGAAGAACTCTAGAAATTGGTAACCTTACCGGAATCTTTGCCGGAAAATGACATGGGTGGTCAAGATTTGGTCAGAAAAATGATATGGGTGATGGGAAAGGATTTTTCATCGCCTCTTAGGGTTAAGAAGTGAATTTGGGGGTCAAATGATAATTTGGCCCCTTTTTAAATGAAATTGGTTCGAGTTTGAAAAATCTGTAGATCGGGGCTACAGGACCTCGACTACGAGTCATAGTTTGTCCTACGACCCGTAGGTCATGGTCCCACAACAAACCCAATACATATAAATATTTAGGAATCATACCTGGCACTATGAACCCCTCTTATAACTCATAGGATATCCTACAAATCATAAGATTGGCTCATAGTGTATGTGCTAACTTAAGATACTCACTATTTCCCCTACGAGGCATGACTACAAGTCTTAGTGAAGACTACTACTCGTAGGCTTGCTTGTAGGAGCTGCTCCAAGTCCAATTTTTTTAGATCTTCAGTTCTTCTACTTTTTACCTGCAAACTAAGTCTCAAAGCACAGAAATCCTCAAAATTATTACAATTGCATCATTGTCTCTAATTTTAAATCTAACTACTACTACTACTCTAAACCTCAAACAAACAAATAATTAGCAAAATGCTTGAGTTGCCTCCCAAGAAGCGCCTTATTTAATGTCGTCGCCCGACTTTATCGTCTTCCTTTGTCAACTATCATTGAGTGTCCACATCTCACTCTTGCATTCATCTGAGTGTTTCATGTATTGGCGAATATCGAACACAACTTATGCATCATTAACCCTGAACTGTAGATGACCTGAATCCACATCCATTAGTGCTCTCCTAGTGGCCAGAAAAGGTCTCCACAAAATGATGGGCACGTCCAAAATCAACTTTGCAGTCGAGGATCACAAAATCTGCCGGAAAGATGAACTTATCAACTTTAACAAGCATAACCAAAAGGATTCCCTCCGACTTTTTAATGGTTTGATCTGCCATAAGCAAACTCATTCTTGTTGGGGTAGGAGAACCAAGGCTAAGCTTTTTGAACACGGCAAGAGGCATTAAATTGATGCTTGCTCCTAAGTCGCATAATGCTCTTACAAATTCAACGTCACTGGTAGTGCAAGAAATGGACAATGCCCCTAGGTCCTCTTGCTTTTGAGCAAGGCATTTAGTCATAATTGCACTGCATTGTCGGAGTTCTTATGAGAACTCCTGGCTCAAAGTGCATTTCTTGGTGACTAAATCCTTCATATGTTTAGCATATCTGTGCATTTTGTCCAATTCTTCTAGGAGAGGGATGTTGATGGAGAGTTTTTCAACATTGATAGGAAGTGCTTGAATTTACCCTTCTCTTCCTTCCTTTTGAGCCTTTGAGGGAATGGAGGAGGAGGTTTTGGGAAGGAGTTCACTTTGTCATGCTCCCTTATCTCTTCTTGTTGTATCCCAACACAATTCGAATCTTCTCCCTCAACTATAACTTCACCACCAAGACCCTTCTTGATGACTTCATCCACCATAACCGGTATAGGGGGCCTATTGTGCTCTTGCCACTATGAGTCATCACCACCATGTAATGCTCTTCATTTTTGGGATTCTGATCTTTTGGCGTTGGTTTAATTGTCAAGACACTTGCCCAAATTATTGTTCAAGTTGCTTGATTGCCACTGAATAAGACTCTATCTTTTGATTAATAATAGAGATATCTGCTTCCATTCCCTTTAGGGTCTCACCTTGATGGTCTGCTCGCTTCAACAACTTTTCAAACATATCTTCGATGTTAGAATTGCTTGATCTAGCATCACGATTATGTTGAGGTACAAAAGGACCATTTCTGTAGCCTTCTCTTCTCCCTGATTCTACGTCTGGCACTCTCTCTCTCTCATAATTTCCACACCTATTATCACTGTACATTCTATAATGATTGAAGTTCCAACCTTGATTCCCAGAACCTTGCCTCCAATACACCAAATTGGACCCTTGGGGGTTGTTCCGGAAACCCGCCACTTGGTTGCTTACATAACAGACATCCTTATCAAAGAATTGATCATCATATATAGGAGTAATTAGGGGTTGGTGAGCTATTGCCTTCATGCTAGCTTAGTTTTGCTTCAAAACCAAATCCATGCTCGTACGGAGTTGAGCAAGTTGCTCTATAATCTCTTCATTCACTTTCGCTTGCTCACTATTTGTGGTAACCGCAAAAGAACTCTTTGTATTACCACGCTCACTCTGACCCCATGCTCTGTTGGTCTTCACCACTTTCTCCATTCTTTCTGCCACTGGCTCAAACGGTTGATCAAGAAAAACACCTCCCATGATCGTGTTGGCGCAAGCTTTGCTATTACCATCAAGTGCTCTGTAGAAGATCTCAACCAAAGCAAAATCAACAATTTTATGGTCAGGGACTATCCTCAAGCATTTGGTGAATCTCTCCCATGTAGTGTTAAGAGAGTCTCTAGGAAATTGCTCGAAGTTATTAATTTGGTCCTTAAGCTTCAACTTCTTCGACCTTGGGAAATATCTTTGTAGGAATACTCTCTGCAGCTCAGCCCAACTAGTGATGTTACCCGAAGGAAGTTTAGACAACCACATAGTTGTATTACCAGTCAATGACAATGGGAACACCTTCAATCTAACAATGTTAGTAGAAATATTTTGTATCCCCATAACACTTTTGCACATGAAGACGACATTTTTGAGATGACAATGGAGACCCTCTAAAGGTAACCTTGTGAATAGGCCATGATTTTGGAGCATCTGGATAAATCTACTTGATACCGTGGAATTAGCATCTGCCGGTAGAGGGGGAAGTACTATAGAATTGGTAACATCCATTTCCATAGGGTTTAATTAATATTGATTCCAGCCATAAGCATTTGTATTGAAATCTCTAAGCTATGGCCAGTTAACCCTTGGTGGTGGATTCTCCTCTATTCTTAAGCCTTCCTCTTTCGCATGCATATCCTCCTCAACCTCAATGTCCTCATTCACTAGAGACATCCTTCTAGGTAGTCGATAGTTCTCCAAATTTAATAGGGCTGAGGGATTTCCTTGGATCATTGTGTTGGGAATACAGCCTAGTACACCCTACAAAAGAAATCAAACAACAGAAAGTAAAGTACAAAAGACACTAGAAATCAATACTACAACTAACTTATAGTGAATTCAAGTCAAAACCTTGTTGTATTCCTCGGCAATGGCGCCATAATTTTTTAGGGTTGATGGTCATGCTCCAATAAGAAAGCGATCGCTATCAGTAATTAACTGAACCGGGGTTTTAGTCGAATCCACAGGAAATATAGGGCTTGACTATAAGATTTCACTACAAATCATTCCTAGTATCTATAACCACAATCTCTAGATGGGAAGTTTGTTGTGATTCAAAGAACAACTTATAATGAATAGAAATTAAAATTTGGGAAACACTCAATTTTGGGGCAACTTGGGAAATGTGTTCCCCATGGCTCGTTGACTAAATTACCCTAGGTAACATAACTTTGATCTGTGAGTTGCATGCAGGACAGTAACTTAGGTTCTTCCAGCCCTCTTGTGAAGGTGAAGGTCGAATTTCACCATTGCGCTTGGTCAGCCACCATGGTGTGCCAACTAACCGTTACTTATTGTCCCATTCAACCTCCCCTTTGTCAGGTTTGGTCGATTAGATGGGAAAACATCAACCGAATCCTTTCATCTACTTCCCTTTTCCTATCCGTCACTACCTTGGTTGGGATCATGATAGTAGGCAGTGTTTGGTGTTGGCCACCATAAAACAACATTAATCATGCAGGAACATAAACAATACATGCAAAACCCCAATCATAGACAAGCATAAAACCTAGGTCATCTCAACTCAACTACCCATGGTTCACATAATCCCAAGTTGTGAGTGTTTAGCTACTCAGGGCTATGAAAAAACACACAAAAATGCACATAATAGTCATAGTTTAGAGTTTCACCAATAAAAATGGAGAAGATAAGCACAACAAGTTGCAAACCCACAAGCTTGATTGATCAACAATAAGTACAAAGCAAGATTTGCAATCTCTAAAAATGGGTTTCCCAAAGAGAATAATAATCTACTCCAAAAATCTAAGAAAAGCATCAAAATGTAATTGAGAGATGTCTACTGTTGGAACTCTCCTTCAAAAAATCTAACTTAAACTATTTATAGTATTTACAAAACAACCTTAGGAATTATGCAGAAAAGACAGTTGTCATCTAATAAGTTTCGCAGTTATGACTCATAGGTTGGCCTATGAGTTGTAGTCGGGGTCTTATATCAGGTTTTTGATATCTTAGACTGAACTAGTATGACCCATAGGTACGAGTTGTTACTTGAGCTACTACTCGTATATTAGTCTCGTAGTCTTTATCTTCAGCTTTTGGCCCAATATTATAGCTCTCTAATTCTTGCTACGAGTCAACCTATATGAGTCGTAGTGTGTCCTACGACTCATAGGCTGGGCTCGTAGGGGTGTTTCTGACTTTTGGTCTCTAAATCCTCCTACGACACAACCTACAACTTGAAGCATGAGCTATGATTCGTTGGAGGGCTCGTTTGGCCTATGCTTCAGCAAAATCTACAACTTTTCTTAAAAATCATGTCAACCTAACTTTTCTACAAGGTTAATACAAAAACACATCAAAACACTAAATTCACTTTAAGAACTCACAAAATCCCTTGTTTTATTTTTCATATATGGTATAATTTGATAGCACAGGTACAAAGGTGAAGTTGAGTACCGCTTTTCATCCCCAAATCAGCAGGCAAGCCAAAAGGACTATTCTGACTTTGGAAGACATGTTGAGAGCTTATGTGTTGGAGTTTAAGGGGTGTTGGGATGAGTATTTTCCACTTATCGAGTTTTCCTACAATAACAGCTTCCATGCAAATATTAGGAGGCATCGTTTGAGGCATTAAATGGTAGACGATGTAGATTGCCCATCAGATGGTTTGAAGTTGGTGAGGTGGCATTAATATGACAGTACTTGGTAATGAATGTTATGGAGAAAATTAAAAGCATAAGAAAAAAATTGCAAAGGCCCAAAGCTGACAAAAGTCCTACTCCGGTGTGAGAAGAAAGGAACATGAGTTCCAAGTTGGTGATTGGGTTTACTTGATGGTGTCTCTGATGAAAAGTGTGATCCGATTTGATAAGAGAGAGAAATTGAGCCCTAGGTATGTAAGGCCCAATAAGGTGGTAAGAAGAGTGGGAAGGTGGAATATGACTGGATCTACCCAATGAGATGCATTTTTTTCACCCGGTGTTCCATGTTTCGATGTAGAGGAAATTCATAGGTAATCCAAGATCCATAGTTCCTTCACATGATCTGAACATTGAAGAAGATTTGAGTTATGAAGAGGTACCAAATGAGAGCATAGACTGGCCAGTGGAAAGGTTAAGGAACAAGAAAGTTGCATCCATCAAAGTGCTTTGAAGAAATCAACAAGTGAGGGTGCTATATGGGAAGTGGAAGCGAATATGATAAAGTGTTACTTGTATCTATTCCTCTCTACTCAAGCCAAAGGTATTAAGAAAATCTTCTTATTGCATTTTAGTTTTTTATGATGGATGCATTTATTTTTATGTTTATGGATTATTTAGAGATATGTTCTAAGTGTGATTGAAAATTTCATGAAATGATATTTAACTTGAATTTTTGTATGCATACTGGGTTGTTAGATGATGAGTTTTTCCTTAGCGCCTACCTTTAAGTACATTAGGGGACGAGTGTTCCTAAGGCGGAGATAGTGTAACGACTCTCTGTTTAGAAGCTTAGAGTTCCAAAAAGTTTGGCAAGAATGACCTGAAGTCAAGTTCATGAGGGAGACTTATGGCCCATACGGAGAGTTACGGTTAGTAGGTTTGACCCTTAAACATGAACTTCAGGAAAGGAAAAAAGTTCCCAAGTGTGGGGTAACCCACAGACGCAGTGACAGCTCGTAAAAGGGATGACAATCCATAATTAGGGTCGTGGATGGGTCTATCAGACATGAATGAAATGTGGAGTTAATGGAAGTGGTCTACAAGTTATCAGCACAGTCCTTAAAACAATGTACGACATGTATAATCCCTTTATGGACAGGGACCAGGAAAATGGGAAAATGGCTAAGTTTGGAAGGACTCTACGAGTCCAACCATGAGTTATACACCAAATGACATCCTATAAGATAGTTTTTGTGGTTTTGAGTTAAATAAAAATGTTTCAGGGATTTGGGAAAAATTAACAGGATGAGCAGGACCTACGGTCCATGGTTCATTCCACGGCCCGTAACAGGCTTTCATAGATTAAAAACTGGCAATTTTAATAAAGGGCAATTTTGTCACTCTCATAATTTCTATTCCTCAACTAAGTCATTTTGGATCTAAATGGGCCTCAAATCAGATCCTAAACCATATGAACCCCCTATTCTCTTCGTTCTTCCAATTCTCAAATTTTCCTAAGGTAATTATCTCTCAAGAAAAGGGCAAGGCAAGGCTGCAGTTTCAAAGCTTCTTCATAAAGGTTCCAAGTTTATTCTTCCAAGTCTTTAAGGTATGTGATCTTTATTTATGAATACTCTTCCGCCCATAAAGTCATCTTTAAAGTATTTTACCTTTTCTTTAAGTTTCTGTAATATATTAAGAATGTTTATGATGATGTCATTATGTTTTATGTTATAAAATGATATTCATAATATCTTATGATATTTTATTAATAAAATACATATATTTAAGTTATTGATGATGACCCGAATGATGCGTTTTGTTGTTGGTACGAAGTGGGTTGTTTTACATGTCTTTGAAGAAGTATATTATCATGATTTATGTGATTTGAGATTGTTACATTTGAACACTTGCATGATTTATGATGATGAATAGCGAAATGAAGTTATGTTTTAAATTTATGATTGTCAAAGATATAAGCATGTTGACTAATTCCCTAAAAAATGTTTTAAGAAAGTCCCCAAGATGAAAGGACAATAATCACTTGGTAGTTCCTAAAGTTTGAGCTACTTATGATTCTAATTTATGTTTTTAAAGATTCTGTGGGATAACTTAGCACCAAGTGGACTGAGATTGGGATTCATTCCATTAGTTGAGGCATGACCTACTAAAAGTAAATCTCAATGTCCCTGACTATGTGCCCCCATAGGAGCCCCTATAGTCTGGTATAATGATCCCTATAGATCATATATGTTATTAAGATGTATGCGAAGTTGACGGAGTTCCACCCGGTAAGAGGTCTCCCCGTGCCAATGTATGGGATTATGCTGGATTCCATATAGTAGCTCACACGGTCTTAAATGTCGATTAAAGTCTTCTCCCACAAGTTTATGATTCTATGATATGATTTCATTACATGTGATTTCTCATGCAATGACTCTCATCCATATTGAGCTATATTCTTTGTGTATGCTTATGCTAACTCTATGTACTTTTCATCTTATACGTGCTTATATGTTATACTTATGAATGATGGCATTACAATTACATTCACGCATTGCATCTCACATACTTAGTACATTCCAATGTACTAATGCATATTTAGCCAACATGATTTGATCATGTAAGGACAGACACTCCTCCACTGGCTCGTGGCTAGTATACGACATTCTAGACTAGCACTTTTTTTACGGTGGGCCCTTAGTTCAAGACTCTACCATTTTCTACTCTATCTTGCATTTTGTTTTAAGATTATGTATTTATGGATTTATTTTTTATGTTGTTAAATAATGGAGTCTTTTCTATTTGATAAAAACTGAACATATCATTTCCATTCATTGATATGTTAGATGGTATGCATATGGACAAAAAAAATATATTAGTTATTTATGCTTTTTAATGTTGCTTCAGTTTCTTAAAAAGGCCTATGGATCCTTGCCCATTTTACTTTCGCATGTCTTTATGTTTATGCCTGTAAATGCTTAAGATGCTTAATATAGCTTAGGTGAGGTTCTTTTGGGTATCTCATTCATCGTGTGACGACTAGGCTCCTAGGTCGGGTCATTAGACCACAAGTTGGCAAATATGATATTGGTCAGCTACTAGAAAGGAACACCTTTGCTAGCATTTGATTGGATATGTCATGCACTTGCATCTATACATATGTATTCACGACATGTGATTACTCGAGCATACCATGCATATTTTATAACTAGGAGGTCGAGTGTTGGCTATGAAGTTTATTTGAGTTTTGGTTACAGGTGGTATCTATATTACCCTTTTTACTACAGTTATTTATGATTTTACTTTCTACCTTATATACTAGTATATTTTTATTTGTACTAACGTCCCATTGCCTAGAAATGCTGCATTTTATTCCGTGCATACAGGTCCAGGTAGGGATTCTGATCAAATTCATCACTAAGATTGCAGTTCAGTTGTGGGTTAGTAAGCTCCACATCTTTCTAGAACTTTCACTAGATATCTACTTTGATTGTACAATTGGTATAGTCGGGGGCCTCTTCTGACAGTGTTATCGGCACTTTTAGAGGCTATTGTGGACATGGTATTTTAGGTTGGATTTTGCTACTTTTAGTCTCCAGCCATAAGCTTGGCATGTATATATGTGCGTGTGTGTGTGTGTACCTCTCTAGTTGCAGCTTCATCATCTAGCTAATACTTTATCATTTTGGCTTATCTACCTTGGTATATATGACTTATTGTTAACCAGGTCATGACCTAAATGGTCCAGGCTCAGTTTTTCAAATGTTACATTGCCCGATCTTTTGGCCCCTAATTTTCACAAATCGATCCTAGGGCCTAGTCGTAACATGACAAATGAGAAACCCAGAGGTACCTCATCCAAGCCTCTTAGCATTCATAAGTAATTAATAATATAGAGCAAAACTAAAAATGGGGAATGGGACTAAAGGAAACATTCAAGTTTAGAAATCAATTTAACATCTCAAACAAAAGGCTTCCCATCCACACATACTATTCTACATTAAGACTTAGGGGGGACCAAAGCATAGTCATGGTTCCCTCAAATACAAAAGACATGATACTAAGATAGAAAGTAAAAGTCTCCAATGAACAAGTCCAAATATATAGGTATCTCAAAATATATAACATGAAGAAAAAAGGTGGAGTCCCCGAACTAAAGGCTCACCAAGCTACTAGTCTCAATTATTGGAAGCTAGCCACGTTCCGGTAGAGGAGGTTGAATACCGGCCCCTGCATGGTTATATCATGTAGGAATATGTGTTAGTACATTGGAATGTACTAAGTATTGAGATGCAATGCAAATATGAAATTATAATGTCATCATGCATGAAATTGTAATGCCATTATTCATAAAATTTAGAAGTTTCCATGCATGAAATTGTAATGTTATTGTTCAAAACACACTTATACATGATCAAGGGATAAAAGCTCAATATGATGTAAATCAAAGTGTTATACAGAAATACATGTGATGGACCTAAGCCATCAAATCATAAACTTTGTGGGAGAGGACCGTAATCAACATATAATACCATGAAAGCTACTACTTGGGATCCAAACTAACCCCCTACATTGACATCGGGAGACTACTAGCTGAGTGGAACTCTGTCAACTTAAGTATGCATATTTCTTTATCATTAGGGCTTTTGCGGATCCACTAGCCTAGCCTACAATGGATCCTATGGTGGCACATAGTTAATGGGACAAGAGGTTGCTACTAGGGTTCTCAATACCTCATTCGATGCTAAGTTAATCCCACGGAATACTTTAGGAAAAATAAGCATAGTCATGTCATATAAGTTAGAAGCATAAGTAGCAATCTCAGTGTAGCTCGATAACTCGAAAACCACCCAAGTCAGAATTAGACTTTCACATTGAGTGTCCAGCATAAACATCATTAAGGAATTTACAACATGCTTATATCTTTGACAACATTCATATCTTTAAAACTTACTCATAGCTCTTACCCTTAACATCGTACAAGTTCATCATAACTTAGTGGGCCAAAGTGATGACTTGAAATCACATGATGTAATGGTATAATGCATAAACATGACCAAAATATGCAACTTTAAAACTAGGATTAAGTACCCTACACATCATTGGGAGCGCCCTACATAATGAAATTACAACAACCACCTAGATAATCATAGAAAATTACGGTATATTATCACATTACTTCATTTAAGGTAATATACGTGAAAATACTTCATTACAAAGTCATTTAAATCATGGTCATGCAACTCAACATTTTCAAGAACCTAAAGAAAGGTTAAAAGGATTTATTGAGGAACTTTGTGGGTTGAAGGTACCAACAAATCAAACTCACAAAACCAAAAATGACCTTAAGGAAAGGATTAAAGAAGTTAGCGGAAGAAGCTCTTAGATGGAAATCCTAATCCTTGCCCTTATCTTGCCTTGAATGTTTCTTACCTCAGAGAATTTCGAGAAAATGAGTAATAAAGTGAATAAGAGGGTCTAGGGTCGAATATGGGAGAAAAAGAATCCTAAAATGATGTAATTTTCAGTCTAGGACATGAGGAATCAACAAAAATGCCCTCTATTAAAACTGTTAAAACATGATTCACGACCTCGATTACGGGCAATAAAACAATCCACGAGTTGTATTATTGGTTTTATCCTATTCATTTTTCCAAACTTCTAAAACTCAGTCTCTGAAGTCCTATCTATGAGACCCATCTATGACTCATAATTTGATCTACGGGTTATTGGCTCATCTGTAGAGTGACCAAACATGCCCTTTCTATACCTTATCTAGGAGACATAATTATGATTTGTAAAACAGACCATGAACTGTCTTGTTGTTCATAATCCCAACTTCAAAAACCATATTTTCTATCAACTCAGGGAATCAATCAATGAACCCCTTGTACAATCCATAGTTCCTTTTATGGACTGTAAAGTCCCTTTGGAGATGATGTTGACACTTGGTAAATTTTTCATACTAGCCAACCCTATCCACAGCCTTGTTTATGACGAGTGTTTTGAACCACGAGACATAAATGAGGCTCGTACGTGACCAATAACTTTTCTAGTTCCACTTTTTATGCATTTCTAATCTTCTTACTTATGGGTTCTTACACTATCTCTCCCTTAGAAACATTCATCCTCGAATGTACTAAATGTAGGTACTAATGAGTTAAAGAGGAAGCTAACAAGCCAACATGAATTCATATCTAAACATCTTTTCGTGAAACTTTCAAAACGCATACTTTAAACATACTCCAAAATAGTCCATAAACATACAAATATGCATATGGAACATGAGAAACTAAAATGCAAGGAATTTGAGATTTTAGGCAAAGACTTAATACCTTAAGCTTGAGTGGAGTGGAAAAGATAGGAATACTGCTTCATCATGTCCGTTTGCGCTTCCCACATTGCTCCTTCAACTTGTTGATTTCTCCACAATACTTTAATAGATGCAACCTTTTTGTTTCTTAACCTCTTCACTTGTTGGTATTGAATCTCAATTGGAACTTCTTCATAAGCCAAATTTCCTTCAATGTTCACATCTCCCAATGGGACTATGGATTTTGGATCCCTCATGAATTTTCTCAACACAAATATATGGAATATTGAGTGAATCATGTTCATTTCCATTGGCAACTCCAACTCATAAGGCACCTTTCCAACCCTTCTCACGATTTTGTAAGGTTCTACATACCTAGGGCTCAATTTCCCTTTGTTGCCAAATCAAACTACACCCTTCATGGGAGACACTTTCAAATAGACTCAATCATCAATACTGAACTCAAGGTCCCTTCTTCTAACACTGGAGTATGACTTTTGTCGACTTTGATCTGTTTTTAATTTCTCCCATATGAGTCTTACTTTCTCCATGGTTCCTCTGACTAGGTTCAGCCCTAACAAAGTCATTTCACTCACTTCAAACCACCCAACTAGTGATCTACATCAACTACCATATAGAGCCTTAAATGGTGCTATCTCAATGCTTGAATGAAAGCTATTATTGTAGGAAAACTCAATGAAAGGTTGGTGGTCATACTAACTTCCTTTGAATTCCAATATACAAACCCTCAAGATATCCTCTATTGTTTGAATTATTATTTTGGCATGCCCATCAGTCTGAGGAAGGAAGGTTACACAACTTCACCTTTGTACTAAGATCGTTTTGAAGTGACCTACAAAAATCATAGGTAAATTAATCTCCACATCTGATATGATAGACAATGGAACCCCATTTAATCTCACCAACTCTTGAATATACACTTTAGCATAGTCCTCGGCACAAAGAGTGGTCTTGATTAGTAGAAAAAGGGTCGACTTCTTTATTCTATCCACTATTACCCATATGAAATCAAAATGCTTCTTGGTCTTAAGAAATCCAACTACAAAGTCCAGATTAATCTCTTCCCACTTCCAAGTGAAAATTTCAATGTCTTGAGCTAGGCCACCCAACCTTTGATGTTGAACCTTGACTTGCTAGCAATTGGAGCATTCAAGCACAAACTTTGCTATATCCTTTTTCATTATGTTCCACTAATACACTTCTATCAAGTCTTTACACATATTAGTTGAACCGGAATGAATAAAAAATAGGATGAATTATGAGCTTCTTGGAATATCAAACTCCTCAATCCATCAACATTCGGCACATACAATCTCCCTTGATAACGAAGTACCACATCTCCCCGTTGTGAGAAGACCTCTATCTTTCGCCCTTTACCAAGGCCTTCAATTCAACCAAGGGCGATCAATATCTTTCTTAGACTTGACATCCTCAATCAATGAAGACTAAGAGCCATTTAAAAGCATCATATTAGCATTGTTGATATCATTCAATATCACTCCCGATCTAGCCAACCTTTGGACTTCCTTTGCCAACTCTCTTCATCTATCATCATCAAGGCATGACACACTACCCATGGATACCCTACTAAGTGCTTCGGCTACCACATTAGCCTTACCTGGGTGATATCTCACACTGATGTCATAGTCTTTGAGAAGTTCTAGACATCTCATTTGCCTTAGGTTGAGATTCTTTTGAGTGAACACATGTTGGAGGCTCTTATGATTGGTGGAGACATCAACATGAACCCCATACAACTATTGATGTTATACCTTCAATGCAAACACTATGGCCACAAAGTCAAGATCATGTTTCAGGTAGTTCTTTTCATGCACCTCAATTTCCTTGAGACATAGGCAATCACCTTCCCATTTTACATCAACACACAACCCAAACCAACCCAGAAGGCATAACAATACACCATAAATCCCTCAGTTCCGTTCGGCAAAGTCAAAGTTAGAGCCAAAATCAACTAATCCTCCAATGTTTGGAAAATATTCTCACACTCATTCGTCCATATGAATTATGTTTCTTTTGAGTAAACCAGTTAAAGGTGAAGAAATGGAGGAGAAAGCTTCAACAAACCTTCTATAGTACCCGCTAAGCCTAAGAAAATCCTAATGTCCAAAGGAGTCAATGACCTAGGCCAATTTATCACCACTTCCATCTTCTTAGGATCAATTTTGAATCCATCACCCAACACCACATGCCTAAGGAACGCAACTTCCTTTAAACATATTTCACATTTGTCAAACTTAGCAAGCAATCTCTCTATCCTCAAAGTTTGTAACAGCATCCTCAAATGCTCTATATGCTCTTGTTCACTCCGAGAGTAGATCAAGATGTCATCGATGAACACCACCACAATGATATCAAGGTAAGGTTTTAACACCATATACATGAGGTCCATAAAGATTGTCGGTGCATTTTTTAGACCAAGAGACATCACCACAAATTCGAAGTCCTCATACCATTTTCAGAAAGCGTCTTGGGGATGTCACTCTCTCTTACCCTTAATTGGTGATAACTGTACCATAGGTCAATCTTTAAAACATTTTTAGCTCCTTATAATTTATCAAATAAGTCATTAATCCTTAGAAGTGGATACCTGTTCTTGATGGTATTCTCGTTGAGTTGCCGATTATTTATGGATATTTGGAGTGACCTATCTTTACTTCTCATAAACAACACTAGGGAACCCCATGAATACCTACTTAGCCTAATGAAATTCTTCTCCAATAGGTCCTTGAATTGCTCCTTACTTCTTTTAACTCCATTAGGGTCATTCAGTAGGGATGAATAGAGATAGGTTGAGTATCAGGCAAGATGTCTATGCCAAAGTCTATTTTCCTTTCAGGAGGAACATCGAGTAACTCTTTAGAGAAGATATCAGGAAACTATTTACAATAGGAATCGACTCAAGAGAGGGGGTTCCGAAAGTGACATCTCTAATCCTTGCACAGGGAGACTACTTGCCGGATAGAACCCCGTCAATTTAAGCATGCATCTTTATTTATCATTAGCGCTTTCATGGATCCACTAGCCTAGACTATAGCAGGTCTTTTGGTTTGAATATAAGTTATGCTGGGATAAGTTATGTTGGGATAAGTTATGATGGGTTTAGTTATGCTAGGATTAATTATCCTGACATTAGTTCTTTTTGAGTGTTTAGTTTATTGCACCAAAAATAGTATCCATAGGATACTTCCTAAACATAAATTTTTTCTTTCCAAAAATACCCTTTTATTAAGTTTTCTTAAATATCAATTGCTAGAGCTTTAGTTACTCATTCTTAAAGCAAAACATTTACCTTATTTAGCTTAATTTTTTTTTGAATAAGGAGGATACATTTATTAACACAATGTCAATAGAATAATGATAATTTTTGTAAAGATAATTGATAAATTCCCAAAGAAGACATCATAATCAGCTTTGTAGTCAAAAAGCTTTAAATAATCAGTTAAGTGAAGAGATGCACGACCATATCTTTAGCAGGATTTGTTGCAACACTTTGGACAGAAGCATTATGCCCGTGTTAAATCTTAAAGGCTCTAATTCTCTTTATGTGATATGAAGACTCATCTTTATCAAACTTTAAAGCCAAATAATACTAATTAGAGGAAGTTCACGAATTAGACAATGAGTTATAAGTAGCACACACACATTATGTTACCTTCCAGAGCAGCAGTGTCCTTTAGAGTTGCAAATATATAATTGAAAAAGTGATAAAGAGAAGGGTAACTTTGTCATTTTATATATTTATCCCATGTCAATTGTGATGGGATTATTAAACCATCCATTAGAAGGGATAACTTATCCTGGTACTATTTATTAGTCCCAGGATAAGTTATCCTACATTTTTCAACCAAACAGCCATTTATGTGTCATTAAAATTTTATCCTGGGATAACTTTTACTTATCTTTTACACGAAACGACCCCTAAGGGATTTTATGGTGGCACATAGTCAATAGGTAAAGGGTTTCTACTAGATTTCCTTACTGAACCCCACCTCAATACCTCATTCGGTGCTAAGTCAATACCATGGAATACTTTAGGAAACATAAGCATAGTCATGTAATGTAATTTAGAATCATGAGTAGCAATGTGGTAGGAGTAACTCTATAACTCGGAAACCATCCAAGTGAAAATTGACTTTTCATATTGAGGGTCCATCATAAACATCATTAAAGGTTTTACAACCTGCTTAAATCTTTGACAACATTCACAGCTTTAAAACTTACTGTTATCCCTTATCCTTAACATCATACAAATTCATCATAAAGTAGTGGGACAATGCAATGACTTGAAATCACATGATTTAATAGTATAATACATGAACATGACCAAAATATGCAACTTTAAAACTAGGATTAAGCACCCCACGCATCATTGGAAGAATCCTAGGTAATGAAATCATAACAACCAACTTGATAATAACAGGAAATCATGGTATACTATGACTTTACTTCATTTAAGGCAAAATACATGAAAATACTTCATAAAATGTCATCTTAATTATGGCATGCAACTCAACATTTTCAAGAACTTAAAGAAAAGGTAAAAGGATTTATTTGAGGAACTTCATAGGTGGAAGGAACCTACATATCAAACTCACATGCCAAAAAATTACCTTAAAGAAAGACTTAATGAAGTTTGCGGAAGAAGATCTTGGATAGAAACCTTAATCTTTGCCCCTGCCTTACCTTGAGCATTTCTTTCCTTGAAGAATTTTGAGAGAATGAGGAATAGAGTGAATGAGAGGATTTGTGAGGGTTTAGGGTCTAATATGGGAGCAAAAGAATCCCAAAATGATATAGTTTTAAGTCTAGGGTATGAGGAATAGACAAAAATATCCATTAAAATTGTCGAAATATGATTCACAATCCCGATTGTGGGCCATAAAATAATCCACAATTCATAATATAGGTTTCGTCCAGTTAAGTTTTCCAAACTTTTGAAACTTAGTCTCTAAAGTCCCATCTACGAGACCCATCTATGGGTTATCGGCTCATCCATAGAGTGACCCAACACTTACGAAAATTTCACCCTTTCTGTACCCTATCTAGGTGACCTAACTACGATCTATAAAACAGACCACAACCCATCCTGTTGTTTGTAATCCTAACTTTAGAAACTATATTTTTCATCAATTCAGGGAATCAATCTACGAACCCCTTCTGTGATCTATAGTTTCTTTTATGGACCGCAAATTACCTTCTTAGATGGCCTTGACACTGGTAAACTTTTTGTCCTAGCCAACCCCATCCATGAGCCCTATTATGACCCATGTTTTGACCACAAGCCATAAATGAGGCTCGTATTTGACCTGCAACTTTTTCAGTTCCACTTTTTCTACATTTCTAACTTTCTAACTTGTGGGTCCTTAAACTAGTCTAGTTATCTAGCATGTTTAGTGGCTTACTCAACCAATAATAGTATCTAGTGTCAATCATGTCTCCCCTCCTTTTGGGGTGTGACACTAACTATGGTAATTATCATGATAATAAAATTGAATATAATTTAATCTAATTCGAATCTGTTAAGAGTTATAATTAAACCTTTATTCTTAATAATTATAAAATAGTATATCGATGTTACAACACAAACTAAGGTATGGTGGAACTTGCCTTAACTAATCAAGACAAGTCAGCCTAAGACATCGATAATATAAGTAAAAGTGGAATTAACAACTCAAATAAGCTAAATAAATGGACAAGTAAGACACAAATCTAAAACATCCCCAAACTCTAGTGTCACATGTACAAGCATCTAAGCTTTACTTCAAATTAGAAAGGAATACAACTTTCAATGCCTTTGTGTCTCAAATAGAGCAAGAACCTAATCAAGGAACATAGGGCCCACGAAAGTGACTAAAACTTACCTCTTAGGCTTCTTCCAAATGCCTCAGACTGAAAATGAGAACAAGGTAATCAACGAAGTTTGAGTCACAACCTACACACATGTAGAAATAAGGAGTGAGTACCAAATAACACGGTACCTAGAAAGCAGTCATATTTACCTAGGTAAAGCTGTATAAAACTCAAGTACCCCATCACAACCCATTCAGACTTCCATAACTACGACCTACATAAAGTAATCAGCCCAACAAAGTAGACATCAATTTAGAGTAGGGAATAGCTAATAAAAGAACTCCATGTTATCAAAATTCATGAATCAACTTCAACTACACAAGTAATGGTAAGATAATTTTGAAATACATCCACAACAAGAGTCAATTAGAAAATGAAGTGCAACGTGATGTAAATATCACATAGGAGTGATTCATGTCTATCCTAAAGGTACACACCCACTAAATCGTAGTATGAGATTCATGGAGGACATATTTGTCCATTTATTGTGCCGCGCAAAGTTGTGGTCTGACCCCTCATATAGTACCTGCCACAAAGTGTGTGATCGAATGCATATAGAACTTACCGTCGAGCATGTGGACATCTCTTCCTATGGTACCTACCATAGAGCATGTGATTAGTCCCTTATTTCTCATTATTTCTTATAAATGTTTCATTATATCAATGTCACAGAATCGATGCAAGTATAGCATCTTCATATGTATGAATGAGAAGATGAGAATTATCAATATCAAATTACAGTACATATTAATATAATCATGTTCATCATCAACAAGAGATAAAACAAGTGGGCTCAAATCATCAACACCACATTGCACATATTTATACTGTCACATTGTCTTTTTAGTCTTGTTTTTTTCATCATTTGTATTATTTATCATGGCATGAATATATAATATAAACCCTTCACTAAGTCCCATTACTCCACATCAAAAAAAAAAAAAGGAAATACATTATTTTATACTCTTTACAAAGGGTCAAGAAGTCCATTTATCTCAATTCAATCGAATCATTACTCTATAACTTAAGCCTTTTCTTTCAGACAAACCTCTGAATTAACAAAGTCTATTCAAATATGAAATCACAATAAGAATACAAGAATATTGACACCCAATTCATTAATTTTAGAATTGAATTCGAGACAACCCAAAAACTCATGTTTAAGAAAGTAGAAGTAAATTTGAAAATCAACACATAATTATATTATCTAAAATAATTGAAAATCAGTGACAAAAATAATTTCAAAAATAGAGTTTAAGTCAATCCATAACCAACAATCTACCAAAATTCATGTTCTTGAGAAAACTCATAAAATTTAAAGTTCAAAATAAAAAATTAAAGATTAAAAGCATGAAATAATTAGTGAAAAATGAGAATTTTAAGTCAAAATCACCTGTCCAATAAATTTATCTTGAAAAAACTCTTTAAAATAGTCATTTAAGAGTTCTCAAATCTCAAAAATAGAGAATGGACAAGAAACACCAATTTTAAAAATTTTAAAAAAAGTCTATCAAGCACTTACACTTAATAATCATAGCCCGAGGCCCGTAATCGTGAAGGCCAACCCCACAACCCTTCACGAATGCAGACGACTCACCGCGACCGTGACGATTAGTTTCCTGACCCTTCACGGTCATGTTGAGTCTTTCATTGGATCCTTTGTGATTACGAAAAATAAATAGAAGTGACTGATTTCTGCAAAGGCAGCAACATTCAAAATCTTTGACGGGATCCTTGAGTTCATTCGAGACTCCATATTGAAAAATCATATATACTACCTACTAAATTCATTATTCTAGACTCAAAAAATTTTTTGTAATATGGAACAAAGGTCTCCTTGAACTGTAACTCATTAATCCCAACTAAACTAATTTAAATCTCAAAAAGATCAAAATACCAACCGAATATTAAAAAATACATAAAAATTCTTACTGGGCCTAAAATATCTTTTGAATCTAATGGAATCATCATAAATTTGTTTTGATTATCTAAACTGCAAATATTGACCAAAGTCGGATCTTGATTCAAAATAACTTTCACTTTTAACTTAAGACTTCAAGTCCATAAAAAAGAAAAAACAAAATCCCAAAACAAAAAACAGTGACAATCCTAGCTCAAATTTCACATTTTGAAATTGATAAAACTGTCAAAATTCTATTTTGAGACTTGTAAGCCTGCTTGGTACTAAAATTACTTTTGAATAACTTAAACCTTTAACAACAACAATAATATACCTAGTGGAATCCTACAAGTGGGGTCTGGGGAGGGTAGAATGTACGCAGACCTTACCACTACCTCATAGAGGTAGAGAGACTGTTTCCTGGGAACCCTCATCTCAAAAAAATCATAAGCATAATAAACTAGATATGAAAGACAAGGAAGAGAAAAAAACGTAAATAAAAAGAGCAATTCATATTAAAAACACATGATGGTATGCAAATACAATAAAATTAACATATATAAGGCGAATAATGGAAACACAAGATATAAAGGTTTCACGATCCAAGCCTAGGGCCTAGACGTGACATGGCGCAAGGGGAACCCACAGGGACCACAAGCAAGTCTCATAAAACATCATTACAGATCCTTGGTTGCGAAAGTAATAAATTAAGCATCAAAGATAAAAGAATGGGGAAACCGGGGCTAAGGAAAAAGCTAGCACAATATCATGGTCAAAAGACAAGAGTTAAACTCATATCATAGATATATAACATGTCCAACAAACACCTCTAATATATAGATAAGAGCAGGGGCCAAGACAAAGTAACCGGGCTCATCCTCATAGTCAAAATAAACTATAAAGATAAATATCTCAATACATAATAGAAGAAACATAGACTAGGTCCCCGAAGTGGAGGACTTGCCAACTAGATTGAATAGATCCAAACTAGCCACGTGGAGGAGGATGATCAACTTGGGAAACGATTCCTACATGGTGACATCATGTAGGCATAGAGTATGTGTTAGTATATTTAAATATAGTAAGTATGTAGGATGCAATGCAACAATAGATAGGCGTCATAATTAAAATGCACAATATTAAGCAATAGGCATAATATACAATATGACATGTATGATTAATGCTTAAGTAAAACACGCTTAAGTAACTTATGGTCATATAGGATATCATATGTGTAGAAGAGATCAAGCTAGCTATTCAAGGTATAAACCCCTCGATGGTTGTGCGGTATAAACCCCTCACATGGTTGATGGTAATCACACCTTACCAAAAAGGTGATGAAGTATAAACACCTCACATGGTTGATAAGTATAAACCCCCAACATGGTTAACCGGGCTCCTGTCCCCCGGATCGGGTATGGTCTAATGCAACACTTTTTATAGAGTATATCATATACATAAGCTCATTTCATCATCATATAGTCATTCATATCATATCTCATGCTTTGGACCTTCAACTACTAAAAAAATCACATCCGGATATTTCCTCAACCACTTAGAGGGTGTGAAGTGGTAGTACAAATCCATGTAAAATAGAGATGAAATCATGCAAGAAAACCTTTTGTAAAACCATAAATCAACACCTTGCAACACCCTCATGGCATACACATCAAAACCCCTTCTCAAATCTTACAATAGATCAAAGATTTATAACTCAAAACAATCACAACTGTACATAGCTTTAACATAGTGTGCAGTGTATTTCATAATGATCAAAACCTATTTGTAAATCAACTTTAAATCATCCAATTTATATAAAAGGAGGCTTGGGTATCATGGGTGAAAGGAACCCATGAATGAAACTCACATACCTTAACTTGGAGATGAACTTGGTAAATATTAGATATAGAGACTTTGAAGAAGAACCTTGAAGGAGAACCTTAGCTTGGGATAACGGTTTAGGACTTGAGTTTGGGGAGTGAAAATATGATTAAGTGTTTTGGAGAGTATTGGGAAATATTTAGGATGATATAAGTGTGAAATTTGGCTAAGTATAGATAAAAACACGTATGAAAACTTTTAGGCCCAAGACTTAAAGTCTTGGACCAAGGCGAGAAAAATAGTATTCCAAAAAAAACACCTCTCCACGTCGCGGAGGGGATGTGATTTCCTCACTGGAAAATCCGCATCTAGTGACATTTCATAATTCGATTTAATCGCTCTAGAATCAAGGTTAGACCCTTTTCCCCCTAATTTGGACCCCCTGAACAAGAATCCAAAGTCGAATTTTCGAAATAACGAACAGATTTTGAGATATGTGAAAATTAAAATTCTGGGCATTCCGAGACACCTTTTTGGGTACTTTTTGGGATCGTTACAAAAGGCATGACTAAACTTAATATCCTACTATACCCCATAGCCAGACAGCAACCTAATCCTACTAACCTATTAACCTATTATTTTAATTCGTGACATCCACTCCTTTCTATTTAAGGTCATGTCCTCGGTGAGATCAAGTTTAACCATATCTTGCCTGATCACCTTCAAAATTCAAAAATATGAAAATTTATTCAAATTTTCAATACAGTTTATAATCAAACCCACAAATTGATCAAGCATGACTCACAGCAAGTATTAAGAAGGCTAAATGAAATTTGTTTAAAAAATTTTCAAAAATGATATTTAGGGCCACTAAAATTTATAAGCCTTAATGTAAACTCTTAAACACATATATGATATATCAAGTGATTTTTCATTTGATCAAATGGAAAAAAAGAAAAGACAAAATGAAGGTTTCACAAGTCCTAAATATTTGTATGACTATAAATTATTGTATTATAAATAAAATAAAGTAGAACTTTTTACATTATATATATACACACACCCTTTGTCTCATTTTATATAATACTCTTTTCTTTATAGTCCGTCCTAAAAAAGATCATCTTGTTACAATGAAAAAGATTTTAACTTTCAAAATTCCTCTTTTACTCTTAATAAAATAATGAAAAAGGGATAAAAAAATGTTCTTAACGTATTAAAATTGGTTTTAAAATACCTTTATTATTACAACAAATTCAACTATCAAGAACAAATAATTTCGTCACAAAAACTATTGTGTGACGAAAAAAAATTCGTCAATCAATCATCCCTAAATGTGGGTCGCTAAAAAATATACAATGACAATTTAGTGCTTCGTCGCTAAAAAAGTTAAATTTACTAAAGAGAAAGCGTCTCTAAATATGTAAATATTTGTGACAAATTTATTTGTCATAAAAAGTATAATTTTTGTAGTCGATAATATGATCTCGTCTCTAAAAAGCTTACTATCATCGACAAAACTTCATCGTAACTGCTTATTTAGTTCAATCAGTGACGACACAAACTGTCTCTAAAGTTATATGTCTTTCATAATTAACAAATATAATTTCGTCTCTAATAATTGCTTTTTATATATAAAAAAAATTGCCTTTAAATATTAATTAGGGACAAATTTATTATTATAAAAAATAATTTTATAGCTAAATCTATCATTTTGTCACTAAAAAGTATTGCTTTTACTGATAACATATAATTGTCACTATAAATTTTCGTGATTAGTCAGAATTATCATTGTCTCAAAATAAAAAATTAATTTGTATCCAATAAAAAGGAGGGTATTGGGTTAAATATATTTTGTCACTAATTATAGTCAACTTATGACAAATTAATTAATTTCGTGACGAAAATATTTATCTTGATAAGTTTAATATAATCGTTGCTAAAAATTACCTTTGCTGATAAACCATTTCGTCATTAACTACAAACATTTAATTACATTCCATTATTTCATAAAACATGTTGCAAAATAATAAAATTCACCTATACAATTAAAAATAACTAATATTAAGGTTATATCTCATCACACGTTCCTTAAATAAAAAAATATCCAATAACAAGAAAATCTACCTAGAATATATATATCAAATAATACTACTAAATTAAGACAAACAAGTAAAGATTTCTTCCAAAGTATTAATAATATGGTGACACTTAGATTGCAATTACTTTTCATTCAATTCTAACATTTTATATGTGTGAAAAGAAAAAGAGGAGACAATTAAGAGTAAGATTTATAAGAAAGTGCTCAGACTAGGGAAAAAAAGTAAACTTTATAAGACACTGTCTTTCAGATGTTGTAATGCCCAATATAAGTTTATAAGTGCTGCAAAGACACACTAAGTCATATATAATATGAAGTAATGCGTTCGCTATAGTAAAAATTTCTATTTTAAATCAAGATTAAGATCCAACATCTTTGCAAACTATATGAAGTGTTTAAACTACTACATAATATATTTACAATCCAAGACAAAGACCCAGCACCTATATAACAGACTTACGACCCAAGTCACTAGCCTGAAGCTGAATATATTATTAGCAGTCATGCACTTTCTTCACAAAAAGGCATAGGAGGAGGTGTTTAGGTTTCCTGCAGCCAAATATTACCTTTACAATGTAAGGCTTTGTCTTCTCTTTGAGATGTTGTGGGTCGGGAGAAGTTAATTTAGAGAGCATTCAGTGAGCATAGGAAGGGAGCTCTCACCTTGATGGAAGGAGTGGCATGATGAAGACTTGTAAGTTAACTTAGTCATAGTTTATAGTGTTGTTGGTACATTGAGTTTCAGCTGTTGCTTTCATTTTTTTCTTTTTCAGAAGGGCATACTTAGGATACATGAAATCATGAAAAATAGTAGAAAATGCTAGAAGGCAAGAACAGATATGGGTTAATGACCAAATATTCAACTAGTTGGACAAAGATGAGAATTTACTAGAAGTGGATCTTTTTCTCTCAAAAAAAAAAAAAAACCTTAGTAGTACGTTAAGTTTCAGGGAAGCATTTGGAGACTTAATTACTCAAATGACAACACCTTTAGGAGTCATATATCTAGTAAGTAATTCAATAAATTGAAAGATAGGCAATGAAACAAACTTTCATCCCAGGTATTTGGATCCACTCCACAGCAGTTCCAGTTTCCTTTGATAAAAACTCTGTTAAAGTTTCGTCTGCTAAGGACAAAAGTCTGGAAGTATAATCAAATATCATTAAACAAGCTATCAAAAAATACATACACAAATACAAAAAAAAAAAAAAAAAAAAAAAAAAAAAAAAAAAAAAAAAAAAAAAAAAAAAAAAAAAAAAAAAAACCGGAGAAAAAAAACTTAACCCACCGCGCTCCCAGCCCTTGGGGGGACCCCAGGGAGAAGTCG
>JAOTQR010099868.1:11352-29288 GCA_025774065.1 Solanum ossicruentum | reverse complement strand
CATACATAATCACCTTCAAATCTGCATACATACGTGGATACCCAGTTACATGGGTCCTTGTTGCTAAATAAAGTTCATGAGTTGTTTCATTTCATACGCATGTCATTATTTGTGTAACGTACTCTTTTCATTGTCATCTTGTCTTGTATGATTATCTACATGTCACATGCTACATATATAGTCCCATAACTCCAATATTATGACCACCAAAAGAATCATCTCAAAGGTAATTGAAAGGTTAAATATATTATTTATTGATGGGTGGTAACCTGAGGGGTGGAAGACTCACCTAGCCAGGGTCGATCCTATTATGGGGGGTAGCCCAAGGGGCCAAAGGAAAAGCCTAGCCAGGGCCGATCCCGATATAGATTTACCACTGATCAGCTGGTCATTTATATTACATACTGTGCACAGACTATATAGTAAAGGTAAAGTAATAAAAAGAACATAAAATACATGATCCTACAGTATAACTAAAGGTGGTCTCTTATCCTACACCAGTGCATAGTCTCATTTGAGTTGTTACTTCATATACAGTATTTCCTGCCTTACATATTCAGTATATTATCTCGTACTGACATCCCTTAAGGTGGACCTGCATTTCATGCTGCAGGTACAAGTGCTAGTAGATCTCCTCAGTAGGAGTATAGGATATCCAGCTGCTGTTACCAAGCTCCAGGTTGCTTCGGAGCTTTGTGTGTCCAGAGCTTATATTTTTGTATTGTATAGTTAGTCGAGGCGGGGCTTGTCCCAACCCTTATCAGATACTTTTCCTTATCTAGAGGATTTGCAGACTATGAAAATTAATGTGTGTCCAAGTCTCGTACTTTAATCACCGTGGCCCCAATGGCCTAGCCATATGCATTTCCTTTTGGCTTGTTATCACTGTTTACTTTCTTAAAGGCATGTTAAACATAGGAATCCCTTATAATACGTATAGAAAGCACATAGATACAGGCTGGTTCTCCGGAGCCTCATCAATAACGGGTGCTAGTCTGCCCTAATGGGACTTTGGGCATGATAAAGGGCCTTCTTCAGCAAGCTAAGTTCAAAGGAATTCCATGGGCTAAGTTTTTCACGAGAACCAATAGAAGGGTCAATTTTAAAGGGTCAAATATCTTAGTTCAAAATGAACTGGGTGACCCTTGACATATCAAATTGAAGGCCTTTGAATTAGCTTTCCAATGCATCTAGTTTTACGTCATTCTAGGTTCGGATAAAGAAGTTATGCCCGTTTTCGTAAAGCCTGTCTGTGTAGTGTTTTCTGAAAGTTGCCTAAGTGAGGTCTCATTGGAGGGTTTCACGGTCTGTGAAACCTTGTATGGACCGTGAGAACTCCTCAACGGGAACCTTGACAAGAAATAAAATTTTACTTCATTAATGGGTTTTTTTTTGTAATTGTGGCATCTCCTAGGGGTCTTTTATGACTTCATATGTTATTTTAAGACCTCCAAATGATCTAAACTCTATTACCCTCATTCAAATTCACTCTTCACATTTAAAATTCTCTGAACTCTCTCTGTCTTAGGAACTTTCTCAAAGGAGTCTTGTGAATCTAAGCTTGGGAATCAAGGAAAGGCTCATTCTTATTCAAAATTCTCCCTGAATCTTCTTCAATAGCTAAGGTATGTTGGTTTGATTTTTGGTCCCTTTCAATCAAGAAAACCCAAACTCTTTTCAAGTGATTTACATGAATTTTAGCATACTTTAAGTATGACTTTTTAGTATTATCGTTTATTAAATTCAATTGATGTATGAACCATGTTTATTTATTGATTTTAAAGTGAATAAATCCCTTATATGATGAAATACATTGAAGTTATGAAAGTGCATGTCCCCTTTAAAGCTTGATTTGTGTATGGGTAATCTTTATTACGATTTAAATGTGAATTTTACTCAAGTATTTACTTGAATTTCATAATATATTGTTGATTTCAGTTTGAATCTCTATTACCCATGCTAATCTAAACTCATTCATACTATATGTATTCATAAGCATTGAATTTTATGAAAATTAAGAAGTGGGTCAAGCCCAATTATGTTTATGTAAATGATTTTGATAAAATATTGGTTATGAAAAGAATGTGATTAAATAAAAGTCTATTGTTATTGACTCTTTGAGAATATTGGAATCTTGCATCATATTGTCATGTGCATTAGTCATTCCTATGCATGAGTATCATGACTATGAATTATGATTTGGCTATTAACCCTATATGTTCATTGAAAGGATATGAATGACTATTGCCACTTTTGAAAGCATGTATATGTATAAGTATTTTCGTGGGATATTTTGACTTAGCACCGATGGATTGGAGGCGTTAGGGCTATCCCCAAGGGTCCTCTCCCTTTCCTTGAACTATGTTCTAGCATAGGAATGGTAGCCATCAGCAAAAAGACGGGGTCGTAAGGGATGACTGTTCATTTATTGATATGATATGATAGTGGAAATCCTTCTGAAAAGTGAGGTCGTAAGGAAAGTGACCATCTACTGAAAAGATGAGGTTGTAAGGTGTGATATAGATTACCCTTGACAAGTAATCTTCACCTACCGAAGTGAGGACTTTATCAGACTAATTTATGTAATAGCTCATGTGAATTTGATTTGTTGGTTATAGTCCATCCCCACTCTATATGAGCATTACTGCATTTCATACATCATGAATTTCATGGTATATTGTTATATAGTCTTCTTTGGGTATATTTCTTTCTATATTATGTGCCCTTGTCATCTCACATTGAATGTAGGTTTTATAAGTCATATACATGGCATGCTCGCATACTAAGTACATTCAAACGTACTAACATATACTTTTCCCTACACGATCTAACCATGTAGAAACTAGAGATTACCTTCATCCACTGTTTGATGACTAGATCGGATTTGAGACATTTTTTGTGGTGAGTCCTATCCTCCAAGGACAAGCCACCATTTCTCTATCTATGAATTTTTGTTTATGTTATTTACTTCGAGGGTGAACCGGGGACATGTTTTGACCCCTGTCCTATCATATGTCTAGATGCATTGTTAGACATCTTGTACACTCTTATTGAATCTATATGTTATGTGTTGTATTTGGAGATTATGATTATGGTTATCTATTTGATATGACTATTATGGATTGATTATGAGAATTATGATAAGTATGTATACTTTCATGTGGAAATGTGGAAGATCCTAAGTCCCGAATTGCCCGCATAGAGTGAATCATACTTACCTTCCCTTTAGTCTTTATGTGCTACGTGTTATGTGAATCCATGTTAATCTCTTTGCTTATGATATCTCCATAGGGTAAGTCCTACTTTCCCATCCCTTAGAATTATGTGTTTACTATTTGTATACGCTTCCGAACCGATGATGTGAATATGGATACTTTGAGGCTTGTTTGGGGACTCTCGGGTTCCCATTTGCCATGTCACCTACACCCTAAGTCTGGATCGTTACAGCAAAATATCTTCATACTTTGTGCAAAGAGGTCCATAGTTTGTTTAAATATGAGAATGTGTTCTTGTAGAAGGTTTCAACATGATAAAACTCCTTTGGGGCATGCAATTGCAGCTATTGAATAAAAAAATAAATATGGTGAGGATTATTGTTCAGTGTATTTACAGTAACAAAAACTTTCAGGATACATATGAAATACGAACTAAACCGTTTCTATGTGACAGAACTTGGGTTATTTTAGATGATGTGTTGGATGAGACTATACTACCACCAATTGTTAGAAGAAGACTAGGAAGACCACTAGATTATAATCGAATAAAAAAAGAATTATTGAAGTGAAATTCAAAAGAATAAGGTTACATGCAGTATTGTGCGTCAACAGGTCATAACAAGAAGACATGGACTGATTTTCAAGATAAAAACTGATGACCGATGGTGGTTCCAAGTTATAGCATGGTCAATTTTTTTATTGCTGTTACAGTTGTTATGGCATTGAACTTGATTTTGGAAGGTATTTTGTCAACCAACAGTGGTTGTTCTTTTTGGGTTGGTAAATGGAAATATTCAGTTTGTTGACACGGTTGTTGATAGTTGACATTACAGATTTTTTGATTTTATTATGGGATAATTTATGTTATTAATGTTGATTTTATCCATGGGTTTTATTTTGTAATAATTTGATTGTATTATTGGTTAATATCATAACTTCTTATCAATTATTCGAAAAAGACTACTTCAAGTTCACAATGAACTCTACAATTGTAAATTTTTTTGTTTATTTTGAGTTAGTTTTTGGTATAATGTTGTTTTTATCAATGGGAACTTTACAGTTGTAAATTTTTTTTGTTGATTTCGGTTTAGTTTATGATATCATATTGTTTTTATCAATGGGGTTTATTTTGACAATAATTTGGTTGTGTTTTTGGTTAATACCAAAATTCCTATCAATATTTCAAAAAAGATGACTGTAACTTCACAATGAATCTCTGCAATTAAATTTTTTTTATTGAAATAAGACTATAATTGAGCACAATTTAAATTTGCTTCTTAATTAAAAGTTTCTTTTTGATTTTATTTATGTTGTAATGTTGGTTTTATAAGTGGGTTTAATTTTGTTAATAATTTTCTTTTATTTTTGGTTCATATGCACAATAAACTGTGCAATTAACGAAATTTTGATTGTTTATTTGATTTAGTTTATAGTATAATGTTGGTTTTATGCATGGTATGACATTTGGTAATAATTTGATTGTATTATTGGTTGATATCAGAAATTCCTAACAATTATTCAGAGGGTACGGCAACTTCACAATAACAATTATTCAAAGGTTACTGCAACTTCACAATTATTCAGAGGTGTAACACCTCACAATTGTATTCTTATGATCTGGAAATTTGTCGTCATAAATATATAAGATTGAACCTAAAAATGCCTTACTTGTACTTACATTTTAAGTATCATTAATATAGGTAGGAAGTGTGTTAGAAGTGAATTCGGAGCAGGAGAGACCCCTAGTGCTTAGTTGAGTTCAAAACCTTCCTACTAGTTAAGTTTATCACTTTGGACTATGCAAGTGTCAACTTTAAATGACCATAACTCTTAGCACACAAAGAATTTGGTGACTTATGACCTACAAAGTGAAAGGTCTTTGAATTAGCTTTCCAACAAAACTGATTTCACCTTATTTGGATTTCAAAGTCAAATGTGATGGCCATTTTACTGGAGACTGCTAGATGCGGAGTGCATCTGTGAAACCTATTACAGACCATGGATAAAAGTACGGCCCATCTTCGAACTGGTGAAAAAAAAGTCCTGAAAATTTGATTTTTAGTCCCACACTTTACGGACTAATCTACAGGTCATAGAAACTTCTATGGATTGGGCTAGTAGAAACAATCCAGTGACCCTGAAATTTTTCCAAAAACTTACGGATGGGTTCTTAAGGGCCGTAGAATCTTCTACGGCCCGAAGATGGACTTGTAGCTAGCTCAATCAGCAATTTGGAATAGGGGTATTTTCATCTTTTCTCACCCTTTAGCCCTAAACTTTTTAGTTTTCACCTAATTAAACCCCTAAAATGTGATTTTTCAAATCATTAACATTCAAAACCCTCTCCAACTCAGAACATAGTTTCAAAAGGGACAAAGTTAGGACTTTCAAGAACATTCTTCAATTTCTTCAAGAACCTAATTCCCACAGGCATGTATGGCCTACAAAAAAAATCCTTCTCACTATTTTACCATCATGTAACTACCAGTTTTCTCCAAGTATCAAGTTATTAGTTGGAAACAAGATTCCTTTAAGTTGAGAAATTTTCTTGTTTATGTTACTTTTGAAGAAAAACATGAAATTTACTGAATTTTCTATTATATTAGGTCTTAGATTGAGATACTAATTTTCAATGATAAACTAGTTAAACCCTAAAGTTACTTCGAAAATGTATGAATTTTCAATTCTTGCTTCAAACATAAGGAAAGCATTAGCATAAAATTTATGAATAGTAAAGCAAGAAACCTATTATTTTAGACAACTTTGAGAAAATTTAAGAGAAAGCTAAGTTGGCTAAGTCCCAACAAGAAGAAAAGTAATACCTGGAGCATATTATACTCTTTTAAGTATGACCATTATAAAAGTTATTTTGTAAGTAGTATTGAGCATCGATATGAGTGAGAGTAATAAAAACTTGAACTCATAAACTACATAACCGGTGTAGGATAGGATTGTACCAAAAGTATAACTCTTTATTGCCACTGAGATGGCCCAGTTTTGGGATGAATCCACTCCCCTAGTTTTCGTTCCTTACCCTGGCAAAGTATGGAACAACTCTAGTAGTGTGGAAAAGACGTTGTATTATCACGAAGCTCATAGTGATGATTATCGATTAGAGAAACTTCCCAAGCTAAAGTAAACTAATTCTTACATATAGAGTTTCAGCATATGTTTTTACTTTCAGCATGCACTTTGTTTGTTACTTATTCTATCCTATTTGGAAACATGTTTTAGCTACTTTGAGTATAGTACCCTATCCAGAGTTCCTGGTTTTGACTATTGTACATGCTCGTACCATCCACGTATTGACATTCTTTAGACTTGCATTATTTTATGATGCAGACGTAGGTGACCAAGTCTCTCAACAGATGCTCCGTTGAGGATCAGTAATTCATTTAGCCATTAGTGAGGCTTCTTACCAACCATAGGCTTTAGAGTCTTTGCTTTTTCAGTATTTCTTTTCAGTTGTGGTTACCATAGGCCTGTTACGATAGTTGCCTTAGATTATTTAGTTAGAGGTTTGATAGATTGTATGACAGAAGTTTTAGTTCTTATTTTCAGTTGTTGTTGAGATACTTCCATTGTTTAGATTGTTTAGACTATTGCAGTCTCTTTAGTATATTATGTCTAAGCCTATGATTTGTTATCTGAGTCTTCCGCTGAGTAAAGTAGCGAAGCTAAGTGGTTCATTTGGGACCAAAATGGCTCTAGGTGCCGGCCACGTCCATGATGTAAACCCGAGACGTGACAAACTTAGTATTAGAACCTAGAGTTCAAGTGTCCTATGGTATCTATGGAACCGTATCTAGTAGAGACCGTATTATTATTGTGAAGCGTGCCATATCCATAATAAGGAGGCTACAGGATATTAGGAAGTGTCACTATCAGTTGTTATTCCATTTTGTGCTTCAGAGTTTACCAAGTCCATTTTAATTCGTACATCATGCCTTTTTTTTTTTCAGATCATACATCCACGTAGAGCCACTAACCAGCCAGGGGTAGAAGACTCTTAGTCGAGCAGAATGCAAACCAACCTAATCCTCTAATCCCTGAGTGAAACGTCCCAAATATGTGCTTCAAAAATGCCCATAATCGTAATTTCCATATATATCAAAATCAGGTTCTTGATGTGAAAAATTTGACTTCATATTCATGATCAGGTGGCAAAATTGAGTGAGAAATGAGTATAACCCCTATTTTAGAGGATCCGTTAGTAAAAAATAACTTTTGCTAAATTACGAATTCCAGAGAGGGTCTGCCCCCTAGCCGCGACGTGCTAGGGGTGCGGAGATGTACGTTTTCCTCCTTCATGTTTGGTTTGCAATGTAGGCCAGACGTGGACCTGTGCAGTTTTTCTCCTGTTTTTCTATTTCGGCCCAAGGGCATTGGGGTCATAGTACTATGCCCATTTATGCGTAAAAACACCTACACTTAGCCAGTTTTCAACTCTATATCACTCAAGACACTCTCACAACCCTCTCTAACACTTAATCAAATATTTTATCCAAATTCAAGTGTCTCAAGGTTAATTCCTGATCTCAAGAACTCCATTCATGGTTCAACTCTCATTTAAGACTATGTCAAGGAAACCCTAAGTTTGAGGTATGTGAATTTCATTCATGGGTACCTTTCACCCATAGAGCCCAGTCTCCATTTTTATGAAAATTGCAGGTTTTCAAGTTTATCTTTCATGGGTATCTCTTATTATGAATTTTGATTACAAATTATGTTGGGGTGTTATGAAATATTTATTTATTATACGTGACTATCTATTTCAAGCTTGTACTATGAATGAGTTTTGTCTATTGAGACTATGCTTGTTTTGGAGCTATGAACTATGATCTATTATGAGATTTGATGAGGGATTTCAAAGTATCTTATATGAAGGTTTTACTATTTGTTGGTGGGTTGATTTACATTGAGTTTTCTCACATTACTTCACTATTGAATTGCATGATTTTGAACTAGCATTACACACCCACCAAGTGTTTGATAAAATGTCTTGACAAGGATTCTTGATGTTGATGAAGGATTATTGTATGATTTTACTTGACAAGCATGTTATGATACTTTATGGATTCCCAGGCATGTGTTATACTCTTGAAAAGTTTCTATGATCTACAATACAATTTTGAACTTTTATACTATGTTTTACTCTCATGAGAAATGTGAAACCCTTTCGTGATTCTTTGATGTGATTGTTTAATGACCTATTTTTGTACTCCTACCTAAGAGATTATATCGTAAGGTAAGGACAATCTATCGAAAAGGCCATACTATGAGATAGAGTAACTCATGGTTCCTACTTAAAATATTATATCGTAAAGTAAGGACAACCTACTGAAAATGTCATACCGTAAGGTAGGACCTCTCTTACCGATAAGATTATATCATAAAATAAGTGTATCCCATATTCTTATCGAAGAGATTATGTCCTAAGGTAAGGATACCTCTTGACTTCTATCGATGAGGCTATGCCGTGAGGTAGAATCAAGCTTGACTCTTGCCGAAAGGATTATGCTGTAAGGTAAGAGACATTACATAGCACCTACCCAAAAGGCTAGGTCGTAAGGTAGGGGTATTGGTAACACTCTCTGAAAAGGCTATATTGTATGGTGAGTGGGTGACTACTTGGCCGTTCTCATGCATATTTTTGTACGGCTTTGAATATATGTATATGATCCATATTTAGTTTATGTTTCTTGATTATGATTAAGAATCTTTTTATTATGGCTTGTGATTCTTGTTGTACTGCATCCCGCATATTTAGTACATTCAAACATACTAACGTATACTCTATGCCTACATGATATTATCATGTACAGACCAGAGCACCTTCTGATCATCATCCACGTGGCTAGCTCGGTGCTTTGAAGTTAAACTTTAGCGAGTCCTCAAGTCCGAGGACGCTATCTACATTACTTTTGCTATTTTCTATTTCTTTATGTTGAACACTTGATACTATGAGGGTGAGCCCAGAAAATGTCTTAGCCCTGCTCCATTCCATGTCAAAGGTGTTGTTGGATATTAAGATGTAATTATGCTATGAGCTTGACTCTTGAAACATCTTATGACTATCAAAGATTGTTGTTATTTTGCATCCGCGACCAAGGTGATCGGGTCTTAGAATCCTTAGGAAAGTGTAAGCCTGTATACAATTTTTTTTTGCTTTCTATATATAGATATGGCTTTCTCTTGATTGAATATACTAAGCTAAATCTTCTTTTTATAACCACAACTCAGTGAAGTAGGTGACAACGGCTATTAGGGCCTGTCTTAAGGCATTGTCTCTCTGAAAAATGGATTTCCTATCGTTGCATGGGTTCCTTTTTGTATAAAACATATTGAATACAAATTGAACTAAAGAAAGAATGTTGACCGTTCGACAACGTGAAGACCACAATCTCGACTTAGAATAATCAAATGGCCATCACAAGTCACATGAGCACCCCCACCAGGTAGAATAGTTGTGATATCCCCATCATGATCTAACTCTAAGAGGATACTATTCATTTCTTCTTCGCACTGCTGCTCGCTTTGGAGACTAAACAATGGAAATAATATGTAATAGTCAGTCAAGTAATGATAATAACAAAGACTATGGTATAGCTGTTTAAATCCCCGGTCGAAATTATCCAACATCAAATTGTTAAGACCTTTGTGATTAACCTAGCGTATGCTATCCCAACTTCCGTAATAGAACAATTAATTCCATTTTGGTCATTGGTATCTTTAAAAAGGATGAAACTAAGTATATTACGTATCTATCACGCACCAAGGGTGCCAACATTCATAAATTCTTTTATGAGGAATAGTACCTTGTGAAGGTGCTAGATTCAAGATGAAAATAGTTATAATCTTCACCATTCCACCTAATTTGGCAAAGAACTCACGACAATTTCTGGGAAAACCACACGACTGCTCCTGAAAGATAGATGAACACATTAAACAACTATTCAACATGTGCGCCAGATCAATTAAAAGGAGAGCGTCCCTTTCACCGGGACAAACAACCTATTTCTGATCAAGGTCCCCTAGCTGACATAAAGTTTCAACATAAAAAAATCTCCTTGTCTTTGGGAATACTTAATAACTTAAGTAGGGACTATGCATACCTCTCTTCTGAGATAAGAATGATTATATCACATATGCTTAAAGGGGGCAACGAAAATTGAACACCAAGTTTAGCATAGACATATAATATTGACCGAGAAAGTTGCTGTGCGGAGCATGAATAAGGTGGATGGGTTCTCCATTAGCCGTGTCACGTCTATGCCTTAGGTTTGGGTCATGACAAACTTGGTATCAGAGCACTAGGTTGTGAAGGCTCATCAAAATCCAACACATCGCTTCAGTTAGAGCCTCATTCATGGTTGTGAAGTATGCCACAACTATGAATGGGAGGCTATTCATGTTGCATACATTCATGTTTATGGTAACAAGTTTAAGGTGATTTTTGACATTCATGTCGAGATTTTTGAAAATGATGTTTAAATGTGATTATTTCATTCATGTCGGGCTGAAAACTTTATGACTCATGCATGTTTTTTTGACATTCGGGGACAAATGATCCCAAGGGGGAGATATTGAAATGCCACAAAAATGTGCTCCAAAGATGCCCATTATCGTAATTTTCATATATCTCAAAATCCATTCGTGATATCGAAAATCTTACTTTATATTCGTGATCAGGGACAAAATTGAGTGGGAAATGGGTACAACCCCGATTTTAGACGACTCGTAGTGAAAAATAAATTTTACTAAATTACCAAACCATGAGAGGGTTTGTGCCTAGGTCGCGACACTCCAAGGGTGCTGAGACGTACATTTTTTTCCTTCATGTTTGGTCCGTGTCGCGGCTGGATGCGGACTTGTGCAGTGTTTCGCCTATTTTTCTATTTCAGCCCAAGGGAATTGGGGTTATAGTCCTATGCCCATTTATGCATAAAAGCACATATACTTAGCTATTTTTCAACTCTATCACTTAAGACATTCTCAAAACCCTCTCTAACACTTAGCAAAATATTTCATCCAAATTCAAGCATCTCAAGCTTAATTCTGGATCTCAAGACATTCAAGCTTCAAGTCACCTTCAAGACTACGTCAAGGAAATCCCAAATTTGAGGTATATGGGTTTCATTTATGGTTACCTTTCACCCATCGAGCCCAATCTCCATTTTTAGGAAAATTGCATGTTTTCAAGTTGTATCTTCTATGGGTATCTCTTATTATTTATTTTGATTACATATTATGTTGGGATTTTATGAAATATTGATTTATTATAGATGACTATATATTTCAAGCTTGTACTAAGAATGAGTTTTGTCTATTGAGACTATGCATGTTTTGGAGCTATGAACTATAATCTTTTATGAGATTCGATGAGGGATTTGAAAGTATCTTACATGAGGTTTTTACTATGTGTTGGTCGGTTGATTTACATTGAGTTTTCTCACATTACTTCACTATTGAATTGCATGATTTTGAACTAGTATTACACACCCATCAAGTGTTTGATAAAATGTCTTGACAAGGATTCTTGATGTTGAGGAAAGATTATTGTATGATTTTACTTGACAAGCATGTTATGACACTTTATGGGTTCCTAAGCATGTGTTAAACTGTTGAAAAGTTTCCATGATCTACAATACGTTTTTGAACCTTTATACTATGTTTTACTCTCATGAGAAATGTGAAGCCCTTTCGTGATTCATTGATGTGTTGGCTTGAGGAGCTATTTTTGTACTCCTACCTAAAAGATTATATCATAAGGTAAGGACAATCTACCGAAAAGGCCATACTATAAGGTAGATTAACTCATGGTTCCTACTTAAAAGATTATATTGTAAGGTAGGGACAACCTACCAAAAAGGTCATGCAGTAAGGCAGGACCTCTCTTACCGATAAGATTGTATCGTAAGGTAAGTGTATCCCATATTCTTACTGAAGAGATTATGTCATAAGGTAAGGATACCTCTTGTTTTCTATCGATGAGTCCATGCCCAAAGGTAGAATCAAGCATGACTCTTGCTGAAAGGATTGTATCATAAGGTAAGAGACATCACATACCACCTACCCAAAAAGCTAGGTCTTAACGTTGAGGTATTGGTAACACTCTTCGAAAAGGCTATACCATAAGGAGAATGGGTGACTACTCGGCCATTCTCATACATGTTTGCATAGGGCTTGGAGTGTATGTATATGATCCATATTAAGTTTATGTTCCTTGATTATGATTAAGCATCTTGTTATTATGGCTTGTGTTTCTTGTTTCATTTCATCCCACATATTTAGTACATTTAAACATACTAATGCATACTCTATTCCTACATGATATTACCATGTAGGGACTGGAGAACCTTTTGATAATCATCCACATTGCTAGCTCGGTGCTTTGAAGTTAAGCTTTGGTGAGTCCTCAAGTACGAGGACTCTATCTACGTTACTCTTGCCATTTGCTATTTCTTTTTATTGAACACTTGATACTGTGAGGGTGAGCCCAGAATATGTCTTGGCCCCGCTCCATTCTATGTTAGAGGTGTTGTTGGATATTAAGATGTAATTATGATATGAGCTTGACTCTTGAAATGTTTTATGATTATCAAATATTTTCCTTAGTCCCGTTTCCCTATTTATATCTCTTGTTGTTATTATTTAGCTTTTGCGACCAAGATGTGTGATTGATGTTCTAAGAGGCTTGTTTGGGGTTCCTTCGGGTTCCCCATTCACCGTATCATGTCTAGGTCCTAGGCTTGGGACGTGAAAAACTTGGTATAATAGCACTAAGGATCCTTGGAATCTAACACACCGCGCTGATTAAAGTCTTATTCATGGTTGTGAAGCGCACAAAATATGAATGGGAGGCTATGAGGTGTTTTAGGAAATGTTTTACTTCTTCATTATCTATGTCATGCTTTAGATGTAAGATAAGTCATTTTCCCTAACGAATGCTCTTTGCTCTTCCCGAGCATACTGCTACAAAGAGGAAAACCAAGGAGGGGCCGTGCACCCATGGGGCAACCGATTTATCCTACTCCCCAAGCCCCTCAAGGAGTAGAGACTTCTCAAGGAGTAGAGACTTGGCATGCCATCACAATGTTGGCACATGCAATTTCCAATCAAATATACCAAGGGGCCCAAGCCCCTCATGCTCCCACTCCGGGTTCTAGGATGAGGGTTCACTAGGATGAATCAACCGGAGTTCCATAGGTCTAAGACTGATGTGGATCTTCAAGAGTTCATACATGAGGTGTACAAGGTGTTGTTCATCATGAGGGTCAATTCGGAGGAAAACATGGAGTTGGCTACCTACCAACTAGAAGGTGTGGCTCAAATTTAGTTGTGCAATGGAAGATGGAGAGGGGAAGTCATGATGCTATTCCTTAGGAGGAGTTCAAGGCCGCCTTCCTCAACTGGTTTTTCCCTATTGAGTTGAGAGAGGCTAAAATGATGTAGTTTATGAATCTTAAGCAAGGTTCCATGACTGTGAGAGAGTATGCCCTCAAGTTCAACAAACTCTCTAAGTATGCTCCTCAATTGGTCGTCGAACCTAAATCAAGCATGACCATGTTTTTTGTCGGGGGTATCTAACTTGATAAATGAAAAGTGTTGTACCGTGATGTTTGTAAGAGATATGGATTTGTTTGGGCAAATGACCTTTGCCGAACAACTTGAGGGGGAGAGCTTAGGAAGAAGAAAAGTGGGGAGTCCAAGAGGGCTTGGTTTGAAGGTGATCGGTTTCAAGAAGGTCTCGACTTTCAAGGCCAAGAATCCTCTAGTGCTCCAAACAAGAGGGTTTCCTAGCCCAAGGCTCCAAGAAGGTGGTAATAGGGTGACTCATCCTAGATACCCAAAATGTGGAAGGAAACATGGTGGCACGTGTTGGAGGAATACGAGTGCATGCTTTGGGTATGGCGAGATAGGGCACAAAATCCCAGATTGTCCATATGCTGAAGACAAGGGTAAGGATGGATGACCACAAGGGCAAGGTGGTAATGTTGATCAAGGGGCTCAAAGAGGCCAACAAGGGTGTGCTTCATGACACAATCGGTTCTATGCTCTTCAATGGAGGCAAGGAGAGGATGATTTGCCCAATGTTGCTTTCGTTATGTTATAGGTTTTTGATTTTGTTGTGCTTGTTTTGATAGGTTCGAGTGCCACTATTTCTTTCAATATTCCTTTGTTGCAAATAAGCTTCATGTGTGTTCTGAGTTATTATGTAAACCTTTTTGGTGGCTACCAAATTGATGAGTCTATTATTGCTAGAAAATTCTATAACGGATTGTCCCATGTCATTATTGCATAAAGTGTTGTTTTGTGATTTTATTGAACTTGGCATGATGGGTTTGAGTTTGTCCTTGGGGTGGATTGGTTACAGGCAAGTCATGGTTCCATTGATTGTAAAGCCTGTAAGGTTGGATTCTAATATCTTAATGAGTCCGTACTTGAGTGGGAAAGTTGTAAAAGTGGTAAGTAAGGGTAGATACATTTCTTGTCTTAAGGCCCAAATTGATCTCTAAGAGTTGTGTTGACCATCTCATAAGGGTTGGGGATGTTGAGTCTAAATTCCTTCCTACTGAGTCAGTTCCAATAGTCAATGAGTTTCTTAATGTCCTTCCTAATATTTTGAATTTGTGGTAATGTCTTTTTCTTGACCAGTGCACTAGTTATCTGTATGGATATCATGAATAGGGTCTTTAACCCTACCTTGATATGTATATGGCAGTTATGGATTGTATATTGAATTATTTTCGAAATGAAGAAGAGCTTCTGAGTTATTTGAGGCTGATGTTGCAAATCTTGAGGGATGAGAGGTTGATTATTAAATATGATAAGTGTGAATCTTGGGTAACAAAAAGGTGGTTACAGAAACACACTAGTTGGCTAGGTTGGGAATCAGGTTGGAGGAAGTTGAGAATGGTAGTGTAGTGGTTTTGATGGTTTCAAATCTTCTTTGGTTGATGAGGTAAAGTTAAAGTAAGACCTTGATCCTACCTTGCTAGAGTTGAATGTTTTGGTAGAAGATGGTAAAGTGGGGGTTTTCTCCCAAGGGGGAGATGGAACCCTTAGGTTCCAAGGAAGATTGTGTGTGCTTGTGTTGATGATTGGGTTCACGTAGAAGTCCCACCCATGAACGGTATGATCCGGTTCGACAAGGAAAGGAATTGAGCCTAAAGTTTGTGGGTCCTTACAGAGTATTGAAGAGAATTGGTAAAGTTTCTTATGAATTAAAATTGCCTAGGGAAATGTATATGGTTCATCCGGTATTTCATGTATCTATATTGAGGAGATGTGTTGGCGAGCCAAGTGCTATAGTTCCCTTAGAGGTTGTAAGTGTTGTGAAGGACAACTAGGCCTATGAGGAGGTCCCGGTGGAGATTTTGGATAAATGAGTGTAAAAGATTGAGGACAAAGATGTAGCACCCATCAAGGTTCTTTGGAGGGATCGACAAGTCGAAAGCGTCTCTTGGGGAGCCTGAGCGAACATGAAGAGGCAATATCCATACCACTTTCACTCTATTCAAGATTAAGATAATAAACTCTGTCCTTTCTATGATTTCAAGTCTTAAGTTTCATCCCTCATATCATTTTTCATGCATTCATGTCTATGGTAACTAGTGTTCGGTGATTTTTGACATCCATGTCGAGATTTTGAAAATGACGTTTAAATGTAATTATTGCATTCATGTCACGCTGAATATTTCATGATTACATCTCTCATGCATGTTTCTTTGACATTCGGGGACGAATACTCCCAATGGGGAGAGATTGAAACACCCCAAAAATGTGCTTCGAAAATGCCTATAATCGTAATTTACATATATCCCAAAGTCCGTGCGTGATATCAAAAATCCAACTTCATATTCAGATCAGCGGGCAAAATTGAGTGGAAAATGGGTATTACCCCGATTTAGAGGACTCGTAGAAAAAAATAATTTTTACCAAATTATGAATTCCAAAGAGGGTCCGTGCTAGGGGTGGAGATGTACATTTTTCCTCCTTTGCGTGGTCCACGTCGTGGATCAGATGGAGACCTGTGCAGTTTTTCTCCTATTTTTCTATTTCATCCCAAGGGTATTGGGATCATAGTCCTACACCCATTATGTGTAAAAACATCTATACTTAACCATTTTTCAACTCTATATCACTCAAGACCCTCTCAAAACCCTCTCTAACACTTTACAAAATATTTTATCCAAATTCAAGTGTCTCAAGCTTAATTCTGGATCTCAATAACTCTATTCAAGCTTCAAGTCTCCTTGAATACTACGTCAAGGAAACCTCAAGTTTGAGGTATGTGGGATTCATTCATGGGTACCTTTCACCCATAGAGCCCAATCTCCATTTTTAGGAAAATTGCATGTTTTCTAGTTGTATCTTCTATGGATATCTCTTATTATTTATTTTGATTACAAATTATGTTGGGATTTATGAAATGTTGAATTATTATACATGACTATCTATTTCAAGCTTGTACTATGAATGAGTTTTGTCTATTGAGACTATGCATGTTTTGGAGCTATGAACTATGATCTATTATGAGATTTGATGAGAGATTTCAAAGTATCTTACATTATGGTTTTACTATGTGTTGGTGGGTGGATTTACATTGAGTTTTCTCACTTTACTTCACTATTGACTTGCATGATTTTGAATTAACGTTATGCACCCACCAAGTGTTTGATAAAATGTCTTAACAAGGATTCTTGTTGTTGATGAAGGATTATTTTATGATTTTACTTGACAAGCATGTTGTGATACTTTATGGGTTCCCAAGCATATGTTAAAATTTTGAAAAGTTTCCATGATCTACAATACAATTTTGAACCTTTACACTATGTTTTACTGTCATGAGAAATGTGAAGCCCTTTCGTGATTCTTTGATGTGATGGTTTTATGAGCTATTTTTTTACTCCTACCTAAAAGATTATATCGTAAGGTAAGGACAATCTACTGAAAAGGCCATATCGTACGATAGCGTAACTCATGGTTCACTTAAAAGATTATATTGTAAGGTAGGGACGACCTACCGAAAAGGACACATAGTAAGGTAGGACCTCTCTTACCGATAAGATTGTACCGTAAGGTAAGTGCATCCCATATTCTTACTGAAGAGATTATGTCGTAAGGTAAGGATACCTCTTTACTTCTACCGATGAGGCTATGCTGTAAGGTAAAATCAAGCATGACTCTTGCAGAAAGGATTGTATCGTAAGGTAAGAGACATCACATACCACCTACCTAAAAGACTGGGTCGTAAGGTAGGGGTATTGGTAATACTCTCCGAAAAGGCTATACCGTAAGTTGAGTAGGTGACTACTTGGCCATTCTCATGCATGTTTGTGTAAGGCTTTTAGAATATGCATATGATCCGTATTGAGTTTATGTTCCTTGATTATGATTAAGCATCTTATTATTATGGCTTGTGATACTTGTTGCATTGAATCCCCACTTGGTACATTCAAACGTCTTAATAAATACTCTATGCCTACATGATATTACTATGTAGGGATCGAAGCACCGTTTGATCAGCATCTACGTGGCTAGCTCGGTGCTTTGAAGTTAAGCTTTGGTGAGTCCTCAAGTCTGAGGATGCTATCTATGCTACTTTTGCCATTTGCTATTTCTTTATGTTGAACACTTGATACTATGAGGGTGAGCCCGAAAAATGTCTTGGCCCGGCTCCATTCCATGTAAGTGGTGTTGTTGGATATTAAGATG